>PVIU01001186.1:0-231940 GCA_004026605.1 Ondatra zibethicus | reverse complement strand
CCATGAATATAGACATGGTGTGTGTGTGTGTGTGTGTGTGTGTGTGTGTGTGTGTGTGTGTGTGTGTATGAGGGGTCTCAGGTCCATGGGAAAGCCCACCATAAATACTGGACATGGTGTGTGTGGGGGGGTTCTCAGGTCTGTGGGAGAGCCCACCATGAATACTGGACATGGTGTGTGTGTGAGGGGGTTCTCAGGTCTGTAGGAGAGCCCACCATGAATACTGGCAGATGAAAAAGAACAAAGCTATTAGCTGCAGTAAAGTACAGTAGTGGAATTTTAAAGGATATCCTAAATGCTTTTAATTATCATGTGCTCATGGCTTAGTTATGGGTGGTATTTTCATCTTCACATCGTCAGCACGGAATGATGAAATAAAAACTGGACTGCTTTTCAGCTGCGAAAATGTGGGGTCCCACCACTGCCAGCGGGAGCGGGGGCACTGGGAAAGTGAGGGCCCTCAGCTTTCATGAAGTGTCACGTTTGGAGAATTGTAAACAGTACAGCCACGGTTGTAAGCGGCAGTCTTTCTGGAGAGCGGCCTAACTCCTCAGAGGGCGATAAAAGTGACTCAGATGAGAATGACAAAGGCAGACCCCGTTCCTCTGAGCTTCTCTTGGGTGCTCTGCTCATATGGTTTTACCTCCACTTCTTTGTGGCTCCAGGCGCTCAGAGACCAACAGCAGGCGACTCTGGGAGTAAATGAGACTTTCATTGGAAGAGCTGCCGTTGGGCCTCTAATATAATGGGGGCGTGAACCGACAGGGTTTGAAGTCCTGATCACAGTGTAGGGAGAAAAGCCGCCTGTCTGGGGAAGCTGTGTTCCTTCCCTTTCTGTTAGTATAACAAGTAGCCCAAGGCTGAGCAATTTATAAAGAAAAGAAGCTTCCTTAGCTCTCAGAGCTAGAGGCTGAAGGGAAGGGTCATGGGAAAGGGAGAACAAGTGGTTAGATTCTCACTGTCACGGGACTATTCTACAGCACAGAGAATACAGAGGTGCAGAAGGGAAATCCTCTGTAGGACTGGCCTTGTGGTCCCAAGGGAGGTGACACCAGGTGTGGGCTGCAGGGTGGCCTGCAAAGTCTGCTGTGAGGTGTTAGTAAGACACACCTGGGGGGATCGGCTCGTGAGGTTTGGGTGATCGGACGGGGGAGCTGAAGTGCTGCTGAGGTTCTGTAGGCACGCCTGGCTGATGGAGGTAGAGGATGCTGAGGGAACGTTGATCATGGGAGTGGGGTGTGGGTGGATAATGATACAGTTGGCCTACTGGGCAAACATCCAACAGATCCCCCTGGGCCAGGTTATGTGGAGGCTGAAGGGGGGATCTGGAGCACTAGGGGTGTGAACTCTCCCAGGAAACCTCTATGTGGAGGGGGACAGAGCAGACACGCTAGAGAGTGGGTACCAGCTGAGGAGAGGCTGTGGAGGTGGGGTGAGGAGGAAGCCGTTGGAGCCAGGGCAGTAGTTGGTACCAGAGACAAGGGCTGATGAGGACTGAAGGGGGGTATCTGACTCAAGGCTGCTGCTGAGTGAGCAGATATGGGGTTCTGCAGGAGATGGACCACTGCCTGTTGCTTGGTGGGGAATGGGATTGGGAAGGGAAAAGCCACCGCAGGGTGCTAGTGCCTTGGTTGGAAGGTAGGCACCCTTCATGCCACTAGCCTGGCGTAAATTGTTCGGTCCTCCCCACTCTGTGTTGGGCCTAGAAGTATCTAGCTTTCAGGTAGACATAGGCAGTGAGTGACATTTGGGGGCCAAATAGAGTCCTCTGTGTCCCAGTGAGGCAGGAGGGTAGGGAAGAGTAGACTTTGAAGGTCTTACACAAAAGGCTACAAAGCCAGCATAAGAGAAAGAACAGCTGGCAGAGATGAAGGCTGGAATCAGCCAGTCAAAGCCAGTAGAGTACTGGCTGGAGCCCCTGTTCGCCTAGGAGGCAGTCTAGAGGGTCTGAAGGTGACTTGTGGCTCATTATAATAAGCAAAACTCTGGACCCTGGGAAGAGATTTCAGATGGGGTGCGTGGAGTTGTATGCAGAGCTACAAGTAGATAGAAGATGTGCACAAAGCCTGAACTCTGTAAATGACTCCAAAGCCACTGAAATGTGTCCTTGGAAGGCCCCATCTTTTGTACAGTTCGGTCCCACTCATTCGTTCTTAGCCAGTTCTCTTGTCTGATTCCTAGACTGAGGACCTGGGACCCCTCCAAAGACATCCCACTGAACCCCAGTATCCACAAACATCACCAGTGTGTATCATTTCAATATAAGTCGTGATTGGCGGGAGTGATTGATGGGACTCAAGAATCACTTCGGGGTGCCTCCTTGCTGTAAGCAAGCTCCCCTCCCCCATCACTGCCCTCTGCTTCCCTCTGCCTCCTCTCACAGCCTCCTTAGGTAAGAGGATAGCAGATGTGATGATTTACTTTGCCCTGAGTGTCAGATGTCAGAATACAGGACAGTCAGGAGGGAACAGGCTAGCCTGGGTGGTATAGTTATGTTCCCAAGTTTCTGGTACCACTGGGAGAACTGGAGAATCTAGTCCCTGGTCACTTTACCCCAGGGGAAGAATTCGCAGAAGGGCACATGCTTTGTGCCTAATATTATACCCAGTCCGTAGGGACCCCAAAAGGCCACCAGGGAGACCGACGACTCACCTAAATGCAAAAGCAAGGTTTACTATATGAACATTACAAGCCGGCAGGAACCTTGTCAGGAGGTACCCTTCCCTTCTAGAAAGCTTTATTTAAAGGCAAAACCCAGAAAAGTTACATTAGCAGAGTGTGGAGTGACGGGTTCGATCCTGATTGGCTCGTGTCTAGGGACTTTTCAGAAATTTTATTTTCGAACCTCGCCTGTTGCTTGTCAAGTTTTCTTATTGGCTAAGGAAATTCTGCAGTTATCTGCACTTTCCAGATGGCTACCCTGTTACTTTTGCCCCTAGCCATTTCTGAGGACTGGAATGTTTTATGGGAAATAGCTTACCCAAGACACAAGATGGAGGTGGAGGACAAAATGGAGGAACTTTTGCTCTTCACCTAGATATAAAACCTCAGCGTCTGCCTGTGTTAAAATCCAGGCAAAGGTAGCCTCAGGGAGCAGGCCTGCCGTTGGAGTAGGTGCAAACAGTGTGAAGTTCCTAACACATTGAGCACACTGAACCCTCATCTGGTCATTTGGAAATGAAGCAGCATTCTTTGCTCCAGACAGCTTCAGTTCCTGCTGTAACTCCAGTGGAATTAAAAGTTGATGTGGGTCGGTGAGTCTGCTCTGGTAATTATAGTCTGGTTGCTTTTCATTATACATAATGTGATTTTAATGGAATTAATGCTCTGTATCAACAAATACATTGTTTTTATTGTTGTGCAAAGAAAGAGGCTTCTAAAATGAGAGAATTAAAGTGCTCTGCAGTTTACATAACATTCTTTCCTGAGCAGGGTAAAGGGTCCACTTTGAGCTTCCCATCTGACACTGGACTTACGGGGTGGTCATGGCCACCCAGCTGGTACCATTCCAGCTCATTCAGGTCTTCCCATCCTGCCACACACCTATTTGGTCAGCCTATCACCCCTTGCTACCACATACTGGTGATCTAGTTCCCTGCTTCTTTATGTGGAATCCAGCCCTGTCTGAGTGGCAGTCAAGTGCCTTTGCTATCTGGCTCTGGCTGCCACCTTCTCCTACATTAACAGGAAGGCTTGGATGTAGTTTTTAGTTTGTTTTTGTTTTTAGTCTCCCCCGCCCCCTCTCCCCCACACTGACTTAAGTTTTCATCCACCTTGGAAGATAGACTTTGGTTTTAATAATGTCTCTTTTTATTGTATGTAAACCAGAACTACAAAAGAAAAAAGGACGCCAAGAACACTGTTCAGAGGTAGCAAGGATGGGTTTGAAACACAGCCCCGGCTTCTTCACCTGTTTGCATGTTGGTGTCCATATGGACATACTCACTTAGCAGGAAATTGAGCCATCTTCCCAACCTCTTGTAGCTGCCTTTTGCTTTTCTTTGTCTTTCACCAAGTGTGAGCATGTCTTGGGGGCTTTAACTATATTTCCAAACCATGATTTTGTGGTAGCAATGGGGAAGGATGCAGCAAATAGCAACATTCCCCTCTTGCTAAGCACCTAAGTTATTTCTTGTTCTCAAATTTAATCCTCTGGCTAACGCCAGCAATTATTGTAGATATCCATGTGGTGAATGTGTATGTGTGTTTGTGTGTGGTATGTGAGTGCTGGGGATCTGAACTCAAGTCCTGATCTTTGTGTGGCAAACACTCTACCAACTAAGCCACTGCCCCAGCCCTAGGACCAGCAACTTTTAGAAGTAGCATTATCGGAGCCAGGCAGTGGTGACACACGCCTTTAATCCCAACACTTAGGAGGCAGAGACAGGCAGATCTCTGTGAGTTCAAGGCCAGCCTGGCCTAAAAGAGCTAGTTCCAGGACAGGCTCCAAAGCTGCAGAGAAACCCTGTCTCGAAAAACAAACAAAACAAAACAACAACAAAAGAATATGGTTTAATTGTAATGATATGCATAAATTACAGTATGTATTATATCATAGGACATTCAGATGATCATTTTATAATATTAAAATGAATGTTACAGAAAGTTTCACATTTAAAGGCAAGTGTTCCTTCCCTTCAGCTCTGATTCTGCCTCTCAGTGATGAATTTCCCACACATCCTTCTAGAGAGGATGTCACATCATCACCCATGGCTTCTTCTCGCTTACTCCAGTGGGAGGGAGACCCCGTCCTTCGCACGTCTTGTCGGGCCAGTTACCTTTGAAATCCTTGCACATCAGCCCGAACAGATTTGCTTCCAGTATCTGTAAGCAGTATTTAAATCAGTAGTCCTCTGTTGCTGCATTTAGGGACAAGTTTTGGCTGTGAAAATCCTGTGTAAATGGCAGCGTACACTTCTGGCACAGGCTAAGTGCCTGATCATGGAACTACTGAGTGTGAGTGTGTGTGAACATCTCTTATTGAGAGATCTATGCCCTAAGCAAAGGACACTTGATGTGGGATTCCCTTCTGTATGCTGTGAATATCTTTTGTTATCATTGGTTAATAAAGAAGCTGCTTTGCCCTATGGCAGGGCAGAATATAGCTAGGCAGGAAATCCAAGCAGAGATAGAGGGAGAAAGAAGGCGGAGTCAGGGAGATGCCAGCAGCCACCAGAGAAGCAAGATGTGAGGTAACAAGCCACGAGCTTCGTGGTAAAATAGAGAATAATAGAAATGAGTTAATTTAAGTTTTCAGAGATAGTTAACAATAAGCCTGAGCTTATAGGCTTATTCGGGATCTGGAGGGCAGGAGAGAAACTTCCAGTTACAGACACTTTCATCAAACTGTACCAAAGCAGCAGTATTTCAGAGTATTAGTCCATTCTTCATTTTTAATTTTTTCTTTTACTGAAAATAGATTTTTTTATATAATATATTCTGATTACCATTTCCCCTCCCCTACTTCTCCAAGTCCTCCCCAATTCTCCTCCCATCCAGATCCACGCCCTTTCTCTCTCTCTCTCTAAAACAGGCATCTAAAGAATAATAATAAATTAAAAAAACAAACAAATCAGAATATGAAAAAGCAACCAAACAAGAGAAAGAGCACAGAACAGGCACTAGAAGCACATATAGTTACCGAGATACACATGTTTGCACACTCAGGAATCCTATAAAAACTGGCAGCCATAAATATATGTGCATGGTAAAATAAACAGAAAAACAAGTAACCAACCAAACAGAAAACCCAGATTCAGCATTATGAGACAAGGAATCTTCAGTAACGCCATGGAGTTCATTTAGCGTTGGCCATCTACTGCTGGGCATGGGGCCTACTCTTTTGTTTATTAATTAAATTTTTTCATTTATTTTACATCCTGTTTGCAGTTTTCCCTTTCTCATCTCCTCCCATTCCCTTGACCCATCTTCTCCCATTCCCTCGCCCCATCTACTCCTCCTCCATCTCAGTTCAGAAAGGGGCAGACCTCCCATGGGCATCAACAAAGCATGGCACATCAAGTTGAGGCAGGACAAAGCTCCTTCTCCTGCATTAAGGCTGGACAAGGCAACCTAGGATGGTTCCCAAAAGCCAGCTCCTGAGCCCACTGCTAGGGGCCCCACAAGGAGACCAAGCTACACAACTGTCACACACAGGCAGAGGGCCTAGGTCAGTCCCATTCAGTCTCCCTAGGTGCCAGTGCAGAGTTCCTGAGCTCCCAAGAGATCAGGTCAGCTGTCCGTGAATCCCCCCTTGGCTCATATAATCCCCCCCCTTTCATAAGGACTCCTGGAGCTCAGCCCAGTGCTTGGCTGTGGATCTCTGCATCTGCTTTTATCAGTTACTGGATGACATTAGGAAGTCACCAATCTGAGTATAGGATATGGCCAGTTCTGGCACCCTCTCCACTATTGCTAGGAGTCTTAGCTGGGAGTTTCCCTGGCACCAGGTTTCTCCCTAACCCCCAAATGCCCCTCCATCCAGACGTCTCTTTCATTACTCTCATGGGACTGACTCTCAAGACTTGTTTTTTTTTCCAGGGAGACTCCCTTGGAGAAAACTCATTTTTCATTTGCAAGCAGTTATCAACTGGAGATAGCTTTGGGTTAGGAATGGGGACGTGTGTCTATTCTTCCAGCTCTAAGATTACATCTGATGCAGGCCCATGCAGGTTCCGTGTATGCTACCACAGTCTTTGTGAGTTCATACATTGCCAGCCTTGTCATGTCTAGAAGGCCTTGTTTCTTTGATGTCCTCCAGCCTCTCTCACATTCTTCCCACCTCCTTTTCTACAGAGTCCCCTGAGCCCCGAGGGATGGGATTTGATGGAGACATCCCTTTTAGCGTTGAGTGTTCCAAGGCCTCTTCACTCTCTGCATATTTGTAACAGGAGGAGTGGGCTGCTTGTCATCCCATCTGCCTGGCTATCTTAACCCCCAAAATAACCACACAGAAATTGCATTAATTAAATCACTGCCTGGCCCATTATCTCTAGTCTCTTATTGGCTAACTCTCATATCTTGATTTAACTCATTTCTATTAATCTTTATGTCACCACGAGGTCGTGGCTTACCGGGTAAGATTCAGCATGTCTGACCTGGCAGCTCCATGGCGGCTCTCTCTCTGACTCTGCTTTCTTCCTCCCAGAATTCAGTTCTGTCTTCTCCACCTATCTAAGTTCCGTCCTATCAAAAGGCCAAGGCAGTTTCTTTATTCAACCAATGAAAGCAACACATAGACAGAAGGACCGCCTACACCACATATTGTCTGGTTATGGGTCTCTGTATTTGTTCTCATCTGTTTCAGGAGAAACCTTCTCTAATTATGGCTGAGCAAGGCATCGATCTGTGAGTATGACAATATCATTAGGAGTCAGAAGAGTCATATTTGGTTATCCCCTAGGACCCTATTCTATCTAGTCTCAGGTTCTTGGCCACTCAAACAGCAATGGGTATGGGTTCCATCTCATGGAGTGAGCCTTAACTCAAATCAGATATTGGTTGGTTACTCACACAAGCTTTGCGATACTGTTGCGCCAACATATCTTGCAGGCAGGTCACTCATAGCTTGAAGGGTTTATAGCAGAGTTAGTGTTTACCTTTCTCCTATGGCAGAGTGCAGAGTACTTTTCAGTACCATGAGCACTAGTAAGCAGGCTGTAGTAGGCACCGGCTTGACTTCTCTGTGTTCAATAAGTTGTGTAGGTCCACACATCTGCCTTTTGCCAAAACTTCACCGAAATATTGCTTATCTGGTGGGTACAAATGTTTATTTATATCATTGTTCTAATGCTTTAAACTTTGAGGCATTTGAAGTAGGTTGGCTGTTAGAGGTTTATTCTCTGCTCAAAATGAACAGCCTCTTTTTAGAGTTCAGCTAACTTTTCTATTGAGTTATTTTGTTTGCTTGTTAATGTATTCAAACCTCTTATAAATTAAGAAAAATAATCAGTCTTTTCTACTATATCCATTATTAATTTATTTCTCCAATTAAAGTTGTTTTGGGATTTATAGTCTTTTAAAATTACAAATTTGCTTTTTGCCTCTTGCCATAAATAATGCTACATTTAACATCTCCTCAAAACTCAGTGTTTTGTTCTCCTCTGGGTCTGCAGGTCAGTGAGGACAGCTCCACTTTGCGCCAGGCTTCTGCTTGAGTCTGTGCCATAGTGTGCCATTCTAGGACTCAGGCTTCGGGACTGCAGACACATACATGAGGAGGGCAGCGTGCACGGCCTTGGCGGTGGCAGTGTGGTCCTGTCCACCCGGCATGACCACGCAAGTCAGGGATGGGAACAGGCACTCCACCCACTGGCACATCAGAGCACAGACTTGCACCTTCCACAGAGACAGGTGGCAACATTTCGTCACCCACACTAGTGTTTACACACCACAAACTTGAAAAAAACACATCAGTTTTTTCTGTTGTGACCCCTGGGGCTGTGTTATGTGTATGGCTGTCTTCAAGACAGTTTTTAAATTTTTCCTGTTTTCGTCTAGAACATTTAGGCCTTCTTCTCTGGTTCCTCTGAAATTTGCTCTCATATGAAGATTAGAATAGAAATTATGTTTTGTTTCTTTCCAAGACACTTAGCTGATTTACTTCGTATTGCGTGGATCATTTTATCTCTTTTAAATATTTTAATTAGAATCATGCAAAACATGTACATTACTGAATCCCTTCTAGCTTAAAAAGGAATGTGTTGCTTCATCTAATAATAAAACTTCTTTTGTCCCTCAGTTTAAGGCAGCGGTTCTCAACCTTCCTAATGCTGTGACCCTTTAGTACAGTTCCTCATGTTGTGGTGACCCCCAACCAAAAGATTATTTTCATTGTTACTTTGTAACTGTAATTTTGCTACTTTTATAAATTGTAATGTAAATATCTGTGTTTTCTAATGATCTTAGGTGAACCCTGTGAAAAGGTTGTTCAGTGCCCTCCCAGGGGTTGCAACCCACAGGTTGAGAACCGCTGAAAAGCTTCCTTGGCATTGCTCTTGCTCCACTCCTGTCTGGTCTGTTTGTTCTAGGCCACCCTGCCTCTTTGCTTGCAAGTCTTGTAAACGGAGTTTTAAATTTTATTCTTTCCCACCTTTACTTGCACACATATAGGAAAGCTGTATTCTGGGGTTTAAACGCTCTTGTCCTCACACAGCTTTCTGTAATAAACAGGGACAGTAAGTTATTGACTAGATTGTCGTGTTTCCTTCCGTGCGTGGACACAGCAATCACACATACCTGTAGTAATGAGGGGGAGCGGGCTGGCCACATCCCGCCACCCGGCTCCCAGTACCTGACTATCTTAGAGGAGGAGAGGCTGCGTCTTTCTGCCCAGCTCCTGGCCGCCGAAATAATTATACAGAAACTGTATTCATTCAAACACTGCCTGGCCCATAAGCTCTAGCCTCTTCTTGGCTAACTCTCACATCTTAAACTAACCCATATCTAGTAATCTGTGTATCACCACGGGGTCATGGCTCACGGGGGAAGAGTCTAACCTACATCTCAGGCTGGAGAAACATGACGTCTGCCACACTTTCCTTCCTCCCAGCATTCCACCCTGTCTACTCCGCCTACCTGATTTCTGCCCTATCAAAAGGCCAAGGCAGTTTTCTTTATTCAACCAATGAAAGCAATACAAATGAAGAAGGACCTCCTACACCACATACCTCTGAGGATAGTCATGGCAGAGTTAAAATGTAAACACATGCCAGGTGTCCAGCATGCAGCCAGAACTCAACAAATGTAACTATGGACATAGTATTCAATATACTAATTTTTACAGCAGGTAGTAAATACACTGGACCAATCCTTCCTTTCTGCCTCCTCCCCTCCTTCTCTTCCCTCTTTCGCAATTTTCAGATTTTTCAGCAATTCACGTCTTATCTTGCCCCCTTCTTTCCAGTTCTCACAGGTTTCTTTTTCACATACAGTTTATCAGCTCCCTGCTTCGCATTTTTGTTGCTGTGTGTCTGAATTCCACAAGCCTAGTGGCTCAGAAAACCACAAAGAACATTTCTGAGTTTCCATGGGTCAAGAGTCTGGGAACTTTGTGTCACATCTTCTGCGTGGGTCTGAATGCTCTCCAAATTCTCGCAAAGGTCATTCTAACAAGTTCAAACATAAGCTAGCACAAGAATAGAAAATAGGACTTCAATTTTAAATAGAAGAATGTAATGCTTTAGTAAAAATGTTGGAAATTTGAATTCAACAGTGCTTTTAAAAGAATAGAGCATGGTGAGGAGGGTTCATATCTGGAGTGAAAAGATGCTCCAAGAAAGAGGAAGTACACGAATTAATCATTAGTGTTCGTGAACAAATATGATTATTCAGGAGATGTGAAAAAGACAGTTGATAAAACCTTAATGATAATGATGTATACTTCGTACTCTTGAAATTCTTCTGAACATACTGGTGTAACATGCAGAACTGTGATGGGTTGGAATACCCTGTCCCATGTGGACATGTTTATTCAACCCTCCTCCCTGCATGTGGGCAGGACTTTGGCTGAGAAGGAATCTTTAAGTGGGTGACACTCTGACAAATGGGAAGGATTTCATCATGTATAGTCACAAGTTCTTATCCATAGGGATACACTGTGGGAAGTGTGTTGGTGGGCCTACTGTAGAGGGGACATCATGGAGTGTGCTTACACAGACCTGTGTGGAGCATCACAGAGTGTGCTTACACAGACCCGTGTGGAGCATCATAGAGTGTACTTACACAGACCCTTGTGGAGCATCATGGAGTATGCTTACACAGACCCTTGTGGAGCATCTTAGAGTGTGCTTACACAGACCTGCGTGGAGCATCATAGAGTGTGCTCACACAGATCCGCATGGAGCATCTTAGAATGTGCTTACACAGACCTGTGTGGAGCAGGTTAGCCAATCTGTGTGTGTGTGTGTGTGTGTGAGAGAGAGAGAGAGAGAGAGAGAGAGAGAGAGAGAGAGAGAGAGAGAGAGAGAGAGAGAATCGCTGAGTATCCTGGTATCCTGGACTGGCTTCCAATTCCTAGTCTTTCTATCTCAACCTTCCCAGTACTGAGATTACAGGCATGACCTCTTGTGTGCCTATGTGACCCCTTGATCTAGACCAGCCAAACAAAGCAGCTAGAACAAAGCTGCTGCTACCATCACTGTGACAAAATATACAGCTTATTTTATTTTAAGTTAATGGGTGTGCATTCTAAAGTAATGATTAAACAACACAGAACATTACAATCTAACCAGCATCACTCTCGAATCCGGGGTACCCATTATCATATATGTGGTCTGCCATTGGCAGAAATGTGTTTTAGGTCCTGGATCAATTCGATGAGGAATGGAGGGTTGCCCTAGGTGGGTCTAGCCTGCTAAGGACCTTAGACTGTATTTCATGTCGAAGCTTCGAGGCATGAGAGGAATTCTCTGGGTTTAACTGCTGACCCTGAGTAAACATGCAGCCAGGCTGGGATGTGTCTAAGAGCTGAGAGTAGACAAGAAAATGAGGACTATGTCATGTTCACCTCAAAATAAATGCCACCAACCAAACTTGGGAAGTGGCTCTCTGCCTCCGTATTTAATTAATACTTTTATTAATGCATGTCTTCCTTCTGGATGATCTTTTCTTTCCTTACACGACCCTGATATTCTCAAATAGCAGTGTTGTTTTCTGCAAGAAGCTTTTCAGTTTCATGAGTTCCCATGACTGTATGTATTTATATTTTCTGTTGGTCTTAGTGCCCATGTTTTTGCATCTTGTTGAGGAAGCCCTTTCCTGTGCTGTTAAGTTCGAGCCTACTCCCCACTTTCTCTTCTGTCACATCCAGAGTAGCAGGTCTCTTTTGTTGGAGTTGAGTTTTATGCAGTGATAGATATGGATCTGTTTTCATCTTTGTACATGCTGCTATTCAGTTTGACTATCAGCATTTGCTGAAGATGCTGGTTTTTTTTCTCCAGTGTGTATTTTTTGCTTCTTTGTCAAAAACCAGGTGTCCATAGATGTGTGGACTGATGTCTGTGTTTTCAGTTCAATCCCATTGATCAATATGTCTGTTTTTCTGCCAATGCCATGCTTGTTTTATTACAGTTTCTCCATAGTATAACCTAAAAATCAGGAATGGTGATGCCTCCAGCAGTTACTTTGTTATTCAGATTTCAGGAATTTTTTCCAGTATC
This sequence comes from Ondatra zibethicus, assembly GCA_004026605.1. Taxonomy (NCBI): domain Eukaryota; kingdom Metazoa; phylum Chordata; class Mammalia; order Rodentia; family Cricetidae; genus Ondatra; species Ondatra zibethicus. The sequence continues at coordinate 219,782 of PVIU01001186.1, read as the reverse complement.
CTGGTTTTTTTTCTTTCGCTTTCTTCCCTTTTTGTGTGTGTATGCTTCTATATGAAGTTGAAGGGTTTTAATTTTTCATTTTCTGTGAAGAATTATGTCAGGATTTTGATAGGAATTGCCTTAAATTTACAGATTGCTTTCTAGGATGACCGTGTTTGCTGTATTAATCCTACCAACCCATGAGAATGGGAGGCCTTTCCATCTTAATTTCTTCTATGTTTTAAAGTTTTTATTATATATGCCTTTCACTTCTTTAGGTAGAATTATCTCAAGATTTTTTTTTGAGCCTATTGTGAATGGGATCATTTCCATGATTTCTTTCTCAGTGTTTGTTATAAATGCTATAGATATGTGTCAGTTTCGTAACCTGCTATTTGCTGAATGTATTTTATAGCTGTATATGTTTGCTGTTGGACCTTTAGGGTCTTCTATGGGTACAGTTATAACATCTGCAAATAAGTATCCCCTTGCTTGCCTTCAGTTGTCTTGTTGCTCTAGCTAAGACTGTATTGAATGAGAATGGAAAGAATATTTAGAATGGGTTACCCTTTCTTTTTTTGAGTTGTTGACCAAGGGAGGACCATGGATCCCTCAAAACCTGACAAGCTATTGCTGCTGATATTGGTTACCCTGTAGAACTCAGTGTCGAGACCCTTTTGCTGAACCACAGACTTGAGGTTTAAAACCTGGAGAGAAATCTAGCTGGCACTTTACTAGGAGCTTCATCCCCAGTGGCTTAGGTTTTATGGTGGTTGAAGATGCTCCACATGCTGCTGGAGGAGAAAAGTAATCATCACTCTCATCCAGCTGTGACCCAAGAGCTACAATAACAGCTGAGCTAGTAAGATTGCCTCCTGGTACAATAGTGGCATGAATGTTATGGACATAAGCAACTACTTTTTACTGGATTTAAGGTCTACTCCATGAGATGGAACCCATATCTGACACTATCAATGAGGCTATGAACTTGTGGTTAGATGGGTCATGGGCCTTAGGGAAAAACCTAATACTATTATTCTGCCAAATAAACACAGCAATAAAATGACTCCTAATGCCATATTACTATACTCATAAATAATTCCATTGCTTGGCCCTCATCAGAGAAACTTCTTCTTTCAGTAGATGGTAATTAACATGGGAGCTCACAATGTAAAGAGAAGAAGAGGCATTAGAACACTAGGTTCTGAGTATGATGTCTGTATTACTTCTCTCTCCTCGAGGCGTAGGGATCCATGCTGAAGATGAAGAAGAAAGATGGTAAGAGCCAGAGGTGATGGATGACTCCAAGGAATTAGTGTTGTTCAGATACAACAGGGTGGGTGAACACGTGAACCCAGAGACTGTGACAGCATGCACAATATGACAACAAGCTTAAGCCAGATAAAATGGAGTTCCACGTTGGGCAGTGGTGACACACGTCTTTAATTCCAGCACTGGGGAGGTAGAGGCAGGTAAATCTGAGTTCAAGGCCAGCCTGGTCTACAGAGCTAGTTACAAGACAGCTAGGGATATTACACAGAGAAACCCTGTCCCAGAAAACCAAACAAACAAGCAAACAAAAAAATGGAGTTCCACCCTTAACTGAGGAGCCATTGGCACTGATAGCTGTAGCACAAATTTTAATTGTTCCTAACAATAAAAACCGGGAGTCAGATATTAGGGAATGAAAGCTGAAGGAGCAGAGAAGCAGAGCGGCCAGCCACTCAAGTTCTCCCTCTACCAACGCTCAGACCAAAGGGGCGGTCCTGTCCTCAGACTGACCACTTCCTCAGACTGCAATGAGCTCCTATCTCCTCCTGCCTTACATTCCTCTCTCCGTCCAGCCATATCACTCCTGTCTCCACCTCCTTAGTGCCGGGATTAAAGGTGTGTGATCCCAAGTGCTGGGATCACCTTTGTGTGAGTTCTGTTTCTCTTTTAGACAGATTCAATCTTGTGTAGCCTAGGGCTGCCTTGAACTAACAGATTTCATCTGTCTCTGGTGTCCTAGGATTAATGGTGTGTGCCACCACTCCCCGGCCCCTAGTGGCTTAGCTCTGCACTCTGATCTTCAGGCAAGCTTTATTTGTTAAAACACAAACAAAATATCACTACAGTTAGTTGCTGGGTGAGAAAATGTCGGTTTTCTTCAATGGAACGGTACCCGGTATATCAACCATGTTCCATGGCGGTCCCTGTGGCCAGGAGTAGTTGGCCAACACAAACTGGACTTATTTGTTTTTAAGAGAGAGCAAAAATAAAAAGTTAGGTGGATGGGAAGATAGGTGGAGGATCTTTAAGGAGTTGGGAGAAGAGGATATATATAAGTAAAATACATTGTACAGAATCCCCAAAAAATACATTTTAAAAATTCAAATATAACTTATAGTAAGTAATAGATATTGCCGTCATGGACAGGATGATGAGGGAGGCAAGGCAGAGGAAAAGGAGTCTTCAGAGAAGTGCCTCAGAAAAAGGAAAATACTGACCTTTATATGACAGGAAAGTCTATGCCATGTAATGAAGTCTGGGACAGCCTACATGACAATGAGCATCGGGGAGCTGGGTACAGGGTAGGACCATAAATTAGAGGCTGTAAAACCATAGCACAGATAGCTTTTGAACTCAGTTTCAAACAGCCTGAGTTCTGTTTCTGTGAGATCTGGTTCCTTAGGGTGACAGGACCCATGATAGCACATTGAGGGCTTTTCTTCGGAACATTATGAGCTTGGTATACTGGTGCAGCCCCACCCTGCCCCCTGAGGAAATGGTTCGGGAGAAGGCTGGGACTACAGATTGGAAGTAACTGGTAGTGAGAGAGGCTGGTGAAGAGTGAGTTCAGGAGAAGACACAGTCATGGGCAGGGCTGGCATGATGGAGAGAAGACTACCAACAGCCTTGGTGCACAGCTGAGAGCCAGTCAGAGAAAGGCGCACGAAAGAACGTGTAGCTGATGGGGGAGGTCTATCCCCCTGCGTGAAGCTGACCAGGAATGGCTTGAGACAGAGCTGCAGTCTGAAGCGCTGTGGCTGTTACCACTCACTAGGCATCACTCGTCCCTGGTAGCTCACTTGCTCTGTTTCTGCAACAGCTTCCTTCCCCAGGCAGGGAGCAAACACGGCTTCTTGGCGATAAGCTGACTTTGCAGTAGCTGTTGGGCACACCTGCCATGTGTTTGGCTCTCATCTTCCTTCCACAAGGACGAGTTCCACTGCTTAAAATGTTGCCTCATGATTTGCCTCTGAATCGGATCTGATGATCTGAACAAAATTCTTGATTGTCGGCATCAAAGGGACATTCTAGCGTTAGGAAGACAAGATCTACAGAGCTTGTGGATTCCAGGCCTCTCTGGCCGGCAGTGGTATCATCAGTGGAAACCACTTTGGGCTCTTATAGGGCCGTTACTGCCTGACAGTCTGTTACTCTCCGTCATCAGCTGCAGCAGGAACTTCTGTCTCAATTCTAATTTTATCTCTGGTGACTTCTAGGTTGGGCAAGGAAGCGGAAAGAGCGAGTTGGTATCCTTGTAACTTGACAGGCTTGAAAGGGGAAGCCTCGCCTCTCCGAGTAGCATCCTACCTCATCCATTTTTGCCTTTTCTTTCCACAGCTGTTTAATTATATGTTACCCCTCTCTGACCTTCTGCAGTTTTCCCCATTTTCTTGGCAAATTGTGGACTTTGAGTAACAAAATGTGCCAATTAAATGGGTCAGCAGTTTCATGGTGTGGTAATTTCACAGCTAGCTTGGTTCACAACCCTTTTTTTTTCTCATAGGCATGATATAAAATAAACCTAGAGACCTACTGAGCCCCCAGAATGTGCCACAGCTCCTTATTGGATGCTGGAGTTGGACAAAACTAGCTCAAACCAAGACCAATAGTCAAGGAACAGAGGATCCAAAATTCTTTTCTGTTGTGCTCTGAGGGATGGGTCTCTCTACCCTGGGTCACAAATGGATTTGGGCAGGTGTTCCAAAAGAAGCCCCTCACATAAGCTTTAGAATCCTTCTCTGAACTGTTCTGGCATGGCCATGCTGTCCTAGGAACTGACCCCGGTATATCCGGGAGACAGGAAGCCTGCCGCTTCTGTGAAAGCATGGAGAGAGAGCGGGTAGATGCTGTAGAATCCAGCAGCCCGCTTCAACTAGAGTAGCATGCGATGCGTTGAAGTCTCAGTCTCTTGCTACTAGGAAGTGGTAGCTGTGAGGGGTCATGTGGGAAGCCCTTAGGTGGTTGGGCGCCAAAGGTTTTTTGTGGGGCCTCCTTCCCTTTCCTCCTTTGCTTTCTGGCCCTGAGGCCTTTCTTCTTACACACCTTAACCATGCTGTGCTGTCCTCACCACAGGCCTGGGCAGCAGAGCTAGCCAGTGGTGCACCAAGACCTCCAGAACTGTGAGCCTATGTAAAACGTGTGTGTGTGCACACGCGTGAGTGCGTGTGTGTGTGTGTGTGCGTGCGTGTGTGGTATTTGCATGAGTATGTATTCAGTGTCTCTGTGTGTGCACAGACATGTGAGGAGGCCAAAGGTTAGCATCACCTTCTCACCGTCCACCTTTGGAGACCAGCTCTCTCACTGAACCTAGAGCCCATCAATTAGCTAGACTGGCTGGCCAGGGATCCATTTGCCTTTGCTTCCTCCTGCCTCTCGATACCGGGGTTACAAAGGATGTACCTCCATGCTCAGCTTTTACATGGTTACTGGGGATTGAACTTAGGTCCTCCTTGTTGCCCAGCAAGCCTTTAACCCACTGAGCTATTTTCCTACTATCTATCTCTGCCCTGTTTAAGTTAATTATCTCAGATGTTTTGTTAGGCTGATACGTACACTACATATTAATCAACTATTGCTACTATACCGTAGCAGAACTCAATGTCTTAGATAATGTATTTTTTTTCCTCACAGTTCTAGAGGTTACAAAGACCAAGGCTGAGGTGTCAATCCTCATGAGGGTTATTTTCTTGGCTTGTAGACATTCACCTGTTGGTGGCCACACGAGCTTTATTTGGTACATATGAAGAGAGAGGTGGAGGGAGGCAGAGGGAGAGCCCCTTCTCCTAAGGGCAGTTCATCATAATAGGCAGGGGCGAGTGAGGAAGGCTAATGTCTGGGCATAGAGGAAAGCAGAGGATGTTTAATGGCTGACGTACAGATGACTCAGTCCAGCTGTGCCACCTCCTGACCCTTGAACTATATAGTGAGCTCAGAAGATGTCTTGCTGGGAATTTCAAGCAAGAAATTCAACCCGAAGAGGAGAATTTGGAGGTGAAGAAATGGAATTGGAGTTTGAAATGTCAAGCAGGAAATGGTGATAGGAGTTGTAATGAGATGTCCACTAGAGAAATGGCCCTGGGATCTAACGTTGTCATGACTTGAGACCATGCTGTCTGTCTGGTTATGATAGATAGATCTAGCCTCACAGAGGCTGTTGGGGATGTTTGGGTATTGGAGCTAGAAGTCAAGTTCTAGAGACCTGTTGAAGAATTAGACTCAGATGCCCAGAGACCAGAGAGATAGAAGCCAAGGGTCTCTCCACCATTAGAGAGAGAATATCAGGGAAAGGATGCTGGACAGCACACGGGGGTTGTGGTTAATTGTCAGTATTGACTGAAGGATTCATATGCATAGACTAAAGCCTGTTGGGTGTAAGGTCTGGTTCTGCTGGCTGCGGTCTGTGACTGTAGTGGTTTGAATGCGAATGACCTCCAGGGGCTCATAAGTTTGAATGCTTAACCATCACCTGGTAGACCATTTGGGAAGGGGTAGGAAGTGTGTCATTGAGAGTGAGCTCTCATGATTTAAAAGCCCACACCAGGCCCAGTCTCTTGCTCTCTCTCTTTCTCTCCCCCACCTCCGCTGCCTGTGAATCAGAACGGAAAACTCTCAGCTAAATTGCTCCAGCACCATGCCTGCCTGGTTCCCACCATGATGATCATGGACTAATCCTCTGAATCTGTAAACAAGCCCCAAATTAAATGCTTTCTTTTGTTAAGAGTTGCTTTGGTCCTGTCTATTCACAGCAACAGAACAGTAACTAAGACAGTGACCAAGCAGACTTTGTAGCTATGTCAGTAGCATGGTCCTCACAGGTCTGGTTGGCCCTTGTGGAGTTCCAGGGGTAAAGCATCCAAGACTTCCAGCTGGGTCATTGGCTGCCTGACCTAATTCCACAGCAGCAGGTGTGTGAGGTCCATCTTCCCAGGATCTCATGTCCAAAGAGCTTATTTATGATAAGACCTCCTGAATAATTAATTGTCTTGATCAGCAAGCCAGAGCCTCCTTCCCTGGGTCTTTTTAGATATTGGGGTGGGCTGGCAAGGGATGAGGTTTAGGCATGAGTGGTCAGGCAGGAGTAGCATTGGAAAGTTGAGGTAAGAGGAACACCAGGCCTGGAAGGTGATGGCTTCAGATACATTTGGAATGTGCTGAGTGGGAGACCAACAGGTACCAGGAACAGAATTCACAGATGCTGAGATGCCTAGGAGACAGCTCTGGGCTGTGGAGGTTTCTTAGGGTGTGTAATAGCTACTTTCCCATATGCCAAGGAAGAGCAGACAAAAATCTTGGGGACATGGAATCAGGGATTAGGACTCTAAGAGAATGCTGAAGAGAGCAGCTTGGAAAATGAGTGATGGAGAGCTGCCGAGCCTGGAGGGGCGGGATCTCTTCAGGGGATAGTCCTTTGATGGGCAACATGGAGTAGCACCTTGTAGCATTTGGTGACCTCTCTGTGACCTTGAGAAGTGGAGTTTATATTAAGTTGTGGAGGCTGAAAACAGATGCTAGATGGGAAGTAGCTGGTCTCCATAGTCACTGGTTATTCCTGGACCCAAGGAGACCAAGAATAGGTGAATCAATCAGTGTCTTCCCGGCCGAGTGCAGACTTTAGGAAAAGGTGGGCCTGGAGCTAGACAAATGTCATGTGTTTGAGCAGTGGTTTTCACAGGTACAAACAACAGTGCGTCAGTGTGATAAAGATGACGTGGGAGAGGGGAAGCAGGGGTGACAACAGGATCCGGGGCAAGAATAAAGGCAGGGCTTTGTCAGGAAAGGGGTGGGCTGCTGTGAGCCGGTATCTAGAAAGTTCCAGAGCAGTCTAAGGAGCTGTTGCTTATTATCAAGATGGGAGACTTTGCTGGGAACACAGACTGGAGGGAAGGTTGTATGGCGGGCAGCCACCTCACTTCAGAGTGGCCTTCTCTCCAGGGCTGTTCAAGGGTGGACTTTCTGTGATTTTATAGGACTCAGCCAGATAAGTTAGAGGACTGGGGGAGCACTAAGCAGCTTCATGGAACGTCTGTAAACCTGACACTCCTCACATGCTGTGCAATGCTGCACATGAAGCAATCTGCTCGGTAGCACGTGGGTTTCTGGAACAGTCAGGTCAGTGTGGCCACAGGCTGTCATCATCTGCGGTGGAGACCCAGCTTGTGGAAACTCCACTCTTGAATTGTATGGATTTCACATGTCCTTTTATGAGTGGAACAGGCTGAAGCCAGTCTGAGAGGTTGCCAAGTGTCTCACGTCCCTCTGCTCGCCTTCCTTCCAGGTGCTGTTGTCTGGACTCATTGGTGTCGTCTCCTGGAAGAGGCCTCTCTCACTTGTGGTAAGTGGCACCTGGAGCTCCCGGTGGCCTTGGACAGTGCTTTGCCTGCGGAGGAGTGAGTGTGGCAGAGGGAGCGGCAGCCAGCGTTCAGCTATTGGCAGGAGCTGGTGCGCAGCGTCTGCTCTGTGCTGGTGGCAGACTCTTGTACCTAGCGTCTGCTTGCGTGCTGATGGGCTCTCAAGAACTGCTGTGCATTGGCACAGTGTTCTTCCCAGCATGCCCCTTGAGTGATTCCTACAACTGTCCTACCACATCCTTTATCTGCTGGCTTTGATGACATCCCTCGAGGATATTCTGAGAACAAAGACATTTTGAAAGTCTGGACGCCGATGCTTTTTCCAGCCACTAAGATCTGTTTGTGCATGTGCAAATACCCGTACAGGAGTATAGGATCAGCATATATTCTACCAGAGTTCAAGACATGAACTTGGGGGAACTTTAGAGATTGCATGGCTTAAACATTCTTCCTGAGTGGAATCATTACTGGGCAGGACGAGGAGGCGCAGACCACACCAGGGGTGGGAAAGGATGATGGTCTTTCCCTCTGAGAAGTACCCCAAGCATCTCCGTGTGTATTGATCTGCAGCCTGGTCTTCTCGGTGTATGCATTAATATATTGATGTGTCCGTGTCAGAGCCTTGATGGGCACTGAACAAGGCAGTGTGGTTATGTCCGCCTTTTGTATTAATCAATTATTTAAGATCTTGTTTTAAGTGATAAGGCTGTGAGAAAATGATGCATACTAAATATTAATGGAAATAGGAAAAAAGGAAATGTGTGTGTGGAAGATACTTCCTTCTTGAATTTGACTGTGATATCCTGAAATGGTGTTGGGGGAGAATTCAATTGAACTTCCTGTTGTGTAGTTCGGTTCACAGAAGAGATTTCCTTAAATGTTTTAATATAGAAAATTTCAAATGTGCAGAAAAGTGGAGGGAGAGGCTGGCATAGTGAATCCTGGTCCCCTCTCCATCCGGCTTCAAGAACAACAAATACACCCGGCCTTTCTTTTTCCTTTTGTATGCTCTACATACCGGCTCCCAGCCCTTCTTCTCTTTCTTGGATGGATGACCTTATGGCAACTCCATCATGGGGACCAAGAAGCTGGCTCTGTGTAGGATGGGTTGGCAGTGCACACACTGGCTGGGGACCAGCCGTAACTTCTGAGCTGTCCTTAGCAATGAAGAGACAGTCTGTTCCATTCTTCCACATACCCCTACAGAATAGACAGATTAAGACCTTGGATGCCAGTCACCTAACAAGAACATGATGTTCCTTAGGATGGATGTAGAAACATACAGCTTTAGTCACCCAGCCACCCCCTTCCTCCACTTCTGTCCTAGCTCCAGGATGCAGGTGCCTTAGAAATACCTTATGGATGTGGCTCAGATGTATCCTGGGAAAGCTGGAGAGGTTTGTGAAGCTCACACAGGGAGGAGGGGATGGCAGCAGCTGGGCCTGTGGAGGCAGTGTTCCAAGAGCTGGGTCTCGGGTCCTGCTGGGTGATTAGTGTAGGACCAGCTGCTCTCTGGAAGGTGCTCATATTCACCTTGCCTTGATTTATCTCCTCCCAGGGCCCAGCTGGAGGATGAAGGGCTTCACTAGGGAAATGCTAGCCACTGTGCCAAACCCCAGATTTTTAGTGGCTCTGTGCAGTGCAGATTTACTCCCATTGGCTCTCCAGTGCAGATGCTGCCCTTGACAGATACTTTCTCCACAGAAGGTTTCAGAAAGATTGTAGATCTTAACATTTGGAGTCCTCCTATTCCCTATGCCTGTGGAGTCTCTAGGATTCACGGGAGGTGGGTTAGGGTCTCCTTGTCTAACAGTTATGCCCAGCGTGTGTACATCTCATGGCAAGAACTCGTCACCAGGCCATTTCCTGTTACATCGGAGGCTTGCAGTGCTGCCTGTCTGGACAGAAACTTCCCAGAGGCAGCCACACACTGTGGAGCAGGGAGAGTTTTGGTGGGTAGTTCTTTGTCTCTCCCCTAAGAATGTTCTTTTGTCTGTGCAGAACCCATGAATACAGAGACCCAACTCTACATACCTACATATATATCTATGTATCAGTCAGGAATGACTAGAAAACACTACACACAGGATACATCTAGCTAATTTCTGCCTGCTCGTCTATTTGGTTATTTACTTTAAAGAATCTCATAAGATTGTTAACAAGGCCAAAATCTGCAGCCTGGGCCAGCAGCCTAGCACCTCAGGGGAGAATGAGTGCCACTTGCTTTTGAAGGTCAGTTCCTTCTCTTTGGAGGAACTCATGCTTTCTTCTTTCGGGGCTTTCAACTGCTTAGATGAAGCCCTATGAGAAGCCCCCACATTAGGCAGGGCATTCTTCTCTGTTCAGTGATTATTGACTTAAATGTTCATTTCATCTTAAATACATCCTAGCAACATCAAAACTAGTGTCCCACCGAGTATCAAGCTAGAAATGATGTGCTTGCCCCGTTGGCACATGAAAGTGGCTGTCAATCAGGATTCTTAAGTGAATGACCCCAAATGCTCCATCTGCAGTAATACCAGGGAAATACTGTGGGTGACGACGGCGGCCGTTGGTTGAGTGTGATGTGGGCACTTCTCTTCCCAGTGGTACAGGCAAGAGGCCGTTTTGTATGTTAGAAGAGAAGTGGCAGCCTCCAGGCCTTAACACAGCTAACTCATACTTGAACCCAAGTCTTTGGCATCAAAACTCTTTCTCCTACCCAACCTACCGTGGGCCTCATAGACATTCCCTTCTGCCCGCTGGCTCTCCTCTAACCACACACCCCTTGACTTTCACATCGCCTCTCACGGCCACCGCCCAGCCTGGATGCCAGCGAGTCTCTCTTACATCCTCTTCCTAACCATCTTTGTCTTTCTGTACTCACCCACAGGGTCTCATTTGTACTACTTTGCTATTTGTTCACTTGGCCCCCTCTTCTCTAGGCTTTCACCAGACCCCAGCCTCCTCTCACGGGACCCAAGCATAGCCTGTTCACACATCTCTGTGCCTGTTTGCTTTTCCTTAAAGCTACTTGACATGAGCTACTTGACATGCTTGTGTACAAATAATAAAAAAACAGGGACAGATATCAGGGTTCAACCTGTAGGTCAGAAAGACAAAGCAGTCAGGCCGCTAGAGAGCTCTTCCCTCTAAGAAGTCCTCAGACTGACGAAGAGCGAGTTCCTGCATCATTCCGCTTTATATTCCCCTCTAGTGCTGAGATTAAAGGCGTGCACCATCACTGCCTGGCCCCTATGTCTGACTAGTGTGGCTGCTGGGATTAAAGGTGTATGCAGCCACTGCCTGCCTGTATGGCTGACTAGTGTGACCACTCTGCACTGACCTTCAGGCAAACTTTATTTATTAAAATACAAATGAAATATCACCACATGCTTGCATGCGTGCACACACACCAGTTAATATTTGCCTAGGACATTACACCTAAGGCTGTATACTTTTTTTTTTTCTTGAGTCAAGTTTTTTTCTGTGTAACAGCCCTGACTGTCCTGGAACTCACTCTGTAGACCTGGCTGGCCTCGAACTCACAGAGTTCCTCCTGCCTCTATCTCCCTGAATGCTGGAATTAAAGGTGTGTGCCACCACTCTCTGGCAGCTGCATATTTTTAATAAAGAAAAAGCATAATTAGTTCACAGTTTTGAAGACAAATTACAAACTATGGTCGTCTCATTGGTTCAGTCTCTGATGGGCCTCATGACACGTGACACCATGGTGGGAGAGAACACTAGGAAGCAGCTAGTCTTACCCTTTCATAACTAGCCATTCTTGTAGTAACTCACTTCAGGAGATAGTCATTAATCCCTTCTGAGGAGACAACCTCAGCGGCCTAATGTCCTCCACTAGGCCCTGCTATCATCAAGCTGAGGACCAAACTGTAACCCATGAACCCTATTTACACACTGAAGCCTCAGCCAAGCCATGACACCACGTAAAACACCAACTGTGCTATGTTCAGCTCTACTTCTTTAAGACCCTCTGAAGTTCCCCAAATCCAGAAGATAGGACTAAGTTTTGTAGGTGATGGGTAAGTTGTGAGGAGCAGATGAAGATGAGGGGAGGGTCTTGTCTGGAGTCCTATAGCTGGATTGCCTTGAAGTCTTTTTTAGTAATAATTTTCCACTCCTCTCTCTCCCCCTTCAACTCCTCCATATCTCCCGTATTCCATCTCAAATTATTGACCTCTTCTTTAATTATTATTGTTTTACACAGACGCACACACATAACTTGCTGAGCCCAGGGGTGTGTGTGTGTGTGTGTGTGTGTGTGTGTGTGTGTGTGTGTGTATTTAGGGCTGACCACTCGGGATTAGATGACCTACTAGGGGTTCATCCCTGGAGAAGACTGATTCTCACTTTCTCAGCAACCATTAATTGCCTATAGTTCTTCATACAGGGGTGAGGCTTTATGCGACTTTCCCCATTATGTCAGCATGCCAACTGGTGTTTTCATTGTGATATTTTGTTTGTGCGACCATATTAAGATTTCATGGATGAAGTTTTCATATATAGGAAAGTATTTCACAGCAGAAATTCTCTGTGTGAAATACAATTTCAGGTTCTCTGGCACTAATGATCTTTCTGGCCCCTCTTTTATAATGTTTCCTGAACCTTAGGTATAGGGGATTGTATTATATATAAATGGGTTGGAGCTGAAGCCAGTATGTAACTGTATTCTAAATACTTGTGTCCTTACACCTACAGATAAGTATATCTCTCTCCTCTCATCAAAGAATCTTCTTTTTGCTACAGATGGAGACTATTTCAAAAATCTACAACTGGCCAAAACATAGAGAACAACAGATCTTGAAGTCTTGATTTCTCTTCCTCAAGCCCCTGTGTTTATCCTCTTCCTAATGATGACCCATGTTTTTAGAGGTGCAAACTGACAAGATCTCTGTGAGCTTTCGAACTCATTCCCAGAAAGATCCACTGGCCTTTTCTTCTCCTCTGCGGTGACAGCCACAATGAACTGTCTGTGAAAGGAGACTGTCCCTAGTGCTCCTTAGGAAGAAGCAGTGTTAGATGCCTGATGGAGTCACTGGGTGATTTCAGGGATGAGTGAACGCGCTGGTGGCAGGGATGCACGCCTCCAGAGTTCTGTCCACAGCAGCATCACTTTGGAGACTCACACACGAGCGGGTTATTAGCTGTGCTGTGACTCTTCCCTTGCATGGGTCTGAGCCTCTACACTGGCTGTGGGTTGAACAACAGTGCCAAGACTTCTAGCCCAAAGCTGGTGACATGCTGGAGGAAGGGTCTGATACAGAGGAAGGAAGGAACAGCAGTCACCTGACCAGCACTAGGGGAAGAAGACCTTATGGGCATGATACAAGAGGGATACAAAGACGGAAAATGTTGTGCATGTGTTGGGGGAGGTGCACACACCCCTTCTATAGTGTTCTCTGAGAGCCTTCTCAGACACTGAAAGCTGGTGGCAGCAGTGACAACAAAGATATGACACCTGCTGTCATCTGTCATATGAAATGCCTCCTATGATTGAGGGACTTGCTGTCTTTGTAGTAAACGAATCCCATTAGTACCCAGACCACACAACTCTAATTAGATGATTTGTTAAAAGCCTCAAGAGAAGCACCTTGTGATATTTGTGATCCTAATGGCGACACTCTTGTGTGAAATCACAAGTAGCACGATTTTAAAAGCTTATAAACTAGCAAGTAGTTGAACCCTGCCTCTCTACCTTATTTGTAATAATTAATACTTAAGAGACTATTATAGAAACAATTAAATAAAATGTAAAGATAAAATACCCTTTGTCTTCCTCCCCAAAAGAAACTATCCACAAGGTTGAAATATTTTTATATATAACAAATTATAGATTATCTTATATATCACAAGGCATCGTGAATCTCTTTTAAAGAGCCCTTGTCTGTTGTGATATAGGTACCATAGAGATTTAGGGATGTATTGATTCAGCTTGCCTTTTAGGACAGGAGTCTGGCATTTTGGTTAGCTCCTCTGTGAATTACTGTTTCTTATCTTCATAAAACTGTTTCATTGTTTGTGGGTTTCTTAATACATGGATCTTTTTCTGTTTTAAATGAATAATACTTTATAATGTTGTTGTCTTTTATTTTTTAATGTCACATCTTTTGCTTTATTTATTTGTGTGTGTATGTATATATGTATGTATGTATGTGTGCATGCATGTGTACATGCTCGTGTGTCATGCCACAAGTGAGGAGGTCAGAGGACACGTACAGGAGTCCTAGGGTCCTGGAGATCAAACTCAGACCAGCAGGCTTGGCAGCACATGTCTTCATTTGCTGAGCAGTCTCTCCTGCCCTGTTTATTTTTTTTTAGTTATTATTATTTTTTTAATTCTGTAAAGTCTGTTTAGTTTTACACTCATTTATGTGGCAAAGCTTTATATACCCGAGGCTCTCTGTGCCCCGTCGTGTAGCCAAGGATGAGTAGTCCACTGTCTCAGTAGCAGTTTTTGAATGTTAGCATTTCTCCTCATGTGTGACGTGTTTCCCCTCCCATCGCTGGGTGGGTGTGAGCCTGTTTACTGAGATCTGTGCTGTGGAATGGACCTGTCTGGACCTGTCAATCTCTCCTGAAGCCAGTGCCATCCACTTTAACTAACCGACCTTTCTAACAAGTCATGTTTTTGTTTTGTGAATCATTTTTCTGGCTACTTCTGTACATTTTTCTCTTTAGTACATTTTAGAATAAATATCTCAAGTTACCTATTATTGTTTATTTGTTTTCATCGTGGGTGAATTGATCTTATCAATGAATTTCTGTACAAATAATACCTATAATATTGAGAGACATTTCCTGTTACAGTTTCTGAAATGCTATAATATATGGACCTTAGATCTAGTTGCCACACACTGCAGAGACCACACTCGTTCTGATTATTTGTTTATTTGATACTTCCAGAAACTTTTACTGCAGTTTAAAAACAAATCATCTCTTCTTTGTCCTTTCTGGTTCTTTCTTGAATTCCAAGAGGACATTACACCTGCTAAATTGACCTCCTAGGGTCGTTAACATTTCCCATCAGTTTCTTGTCTTTTTCGATATATTTCCTCTCTTATTTCCTAGCTAGATATGTGGGCTCCTACTATATACATTCTATAGCTAACCCCAGTGTTGTTTTTCATTTTGACAGACAGCTGTGCAGTTTGTTAAGAACTTTCAATTTTTCTGGGGTAGCTCTTTTTCATAGCATCGTTAATGTTTTATGACACATGCACCCCACAGCCCACAAGTCATTTTGCATCCTTTCTTTCCCAGGCCTTTTTTTTTTTTGCTCAACACCAGCAGTCGTGGCTTGTCCCTTTACTACTTAGTGAAGAATCACTAGCTCTGTGAATATAAAGTCACCTGTAAACATCACATAGTTGGGCTGTGTTTTAAATATATATGTTCCTAATGTCTGCCCACAGTTGAAGATATTTTCCACTTAACATAAATTCTGTTAAGGAAGGATCGTGACTCAAGCTCTCTTTGTTTCCTAAGTGCCTCATAGGTAAAGTGTTTGTCTCTTCCTCTGTTACTGTCCTCCTTTATGTTTTCTAGCACACTGCTAGGCATTTTGGGTTGTGAGCCTACTCTTTAATGGCTGGGTCATCTCTCCAGCCCTGGCATATTACTTTAATTCTCTTACTTTAAGGATGTATTTTTGTGTTATTTTCTTAGTTATTGTCCTTGATAACAAGATAAACATTGTAATATATTGTAGGCTGTTTCAGATGAATACTAACTTAATGTCAATACTATACAGAAGCTGGCCTTCTATAACTCTGTTCTTCCTTTTCTATGCTGTCTTAATACAAATTAAAGCTTGGTGTGTTGTGTGCCCCTCATTCCAACTTTGCAATTATTGTTTTGTTCAATCATCTTTTAAATCAGGCAGGAGAAGTGTTGTGTTTCTCTGTGATGTTATTTCTTTCTCTCGTTTCTTCTAGGACCTGTCTCATAACAAATTATCTTAGTTTTTATTTTGGAATGGCTCAAATTTTCCTTCATTTTAAAAGGATGACTTTGCTATATATAGAATTCTTGACTCATGGCTTTTCTTTTTATCCTATTTTATGGCCTTAAATATGCCCTGTGCTGCCCTTTGTCATCTGTGATTTATAAGGGACTCACTATTGATCTTTTGGGGATCCTTTGTGTGAGTGACAGTCACTTGTTCTTGTTCTGTGATCTCTCTTTGACTTCAGCTTTGACAGTTGACCTAAGATGTGTCCAGGTATCAGTCCTTTCAAGTTTGACCTACTTGAAATTCCCTGGGCTTGGAAGTTTAGATTCGTGTGTTTTTTATCGAATTGGAGAAGTTTGGGGTCATCTCTAGCTTTGTTTTCCCTTCTCCCCTTCCCTCTCTGCATCTCATTGTGTGTGTTTTAGCATCCTTAGTAGTGTTCCATGCATTGCTTAAGGCACTGGTTCTCAACCTTCATAAGGCCGCAACCCTTTAGTGCAGCTCCTCACGTTGTGGTGACCCCAACCATAAAATTATTTTCACTGCTTCTTCATAACTGTAACTTGCTACTGCTGTGAATCGTAATGTGAGTATCTGTGTTTTCCCATGGTCTTAGTTAGGCGACGCCTGTAAAAGGGTTATCCAACCCCCAAAGGGGTTGCAGACAGCAAGTTGAGAACCTCTGGCTTAAGGTCTTTTGTGTTTCTTGGTTCTTTGCTCCCCTTCTGTCCAGACTGGATAATGTCAATTAGCCAGTCTTTCAGGTCCCTGCTAATTCCTTCTGCCTACCCAGTCTTGCTGTTTACCTCTCTGAAGAAGTTTTCACTTGAATTTCTGTTCTCTGCAGCTGCATAATGTATAGTTGATACTGTATTATGACCCCTGCCTCTCTTTTGGTATTTTCTACTTGGTAAAATATCATCATTGATTATCCTGTGTTTTTTTTTCCTTAAGCAAGATTTTCTTTATAACTTTCCAGCATATTTAAAAGAGCTAAGCCGAAGCCTTTAAGCCTACCATCTGCCTTCCTTGGGGATGGTTTACATGTATCGTTTTTTTTTCCCACTCTAACGTGTGCCTTGTTCACTATATCTTTACCTGTCATGTAATTTTTTTGTTGCAGATTCAGACACTTTCATAATTTGTCGCTTACGGCAATTAAATTTACCCCCTCCATTTTTTATTCTTGATACTGTTTATTGTAGATATTTGTTGCTTGGTTAGTGATTTTTTAACTAATTCCATAAAATAGCGTTCTTGTCAGCCATGTTGCTGCATTGTCCATTCAGTGAGTTTAGTAGTTGGCTGGATCATGGTTAGACAAAAATTCCTTTAAATGCTTGCGGTCAGTGCCTAGTCTTTGCTAAGGGGCTGTGTGTGTCTGCTGGGACACACCTTGGACATAGAGCCAGATAGTTGACAGTCTGCTTTAGTGTTCACTTCCTGCTTACATTGAATCCTAGACTTAGAGGCTACAGTTCAGAGATGTCTCAAGTCCATCCTGGGCATAAACACACTCTACATATCCAGGTGGCATACTGTGTTCTCAGAAATATGCTGGGGCTTTTCAAAAGCTATGGATATATATTGCTCTCCAGCTTTTACTAAAAGGATTTTTGGATGTCTCTTCTAATCTTCCCTGGATATTATCTACTACTTAAGCAATGACAGCATGAAAAAACACTTACCTATAACTTTATGTGACAGTTCTTTCACAGGGGTGAGACTTTTCATACTTTCTGAGTTCCAGGTAAGGTAAAGTACAGATTATCATTGAGTATGGCCTCCAAATAATCGCTAGAATGGCCGTGTAACAGTTTTTTAGGACTGACTCTGAAAGCAGCCTGATTTTACCTCCTTCCTTCAGGTGGCTTCTAGGCCTGCCCCAGGTATGTGAACTGATGGTTTTCTAGGCCAAGGTGGAGTTGGGGTATGGAGTAGGGCAAGCCAAAGAACCATAAAGTTCAGTTTCCAGGCCAAGATTCAGCTGTTTACTTTGAAAAAAGAATCCCAAGGTTGCCCAAAAGATTCTGGATTACTTCCAGAGTTCCCAGCAAGTCGATCCTGGCAGCGTCTCTGAGAATTTGCTTCTTTTTATGCAGCAGTGAAATTTCAAGTCTTCACTTGGCCATTTCTCCCGATGTCCCCTGGAGAATTCCTTTCAGAGCTGTCAGCTGGCAAGCTGAGACGTGAGATCTGTCACGTTCACCAGCTGAAAGCACACCTGGAAAGATCATTTCCCCGGCTTCATAGAGCTCGAGTCTCCTAGTATCTCCTAGTAAGGTGCACCTGTAGTTCAAGGTGTCATTGGGAAGATGTTGAAACACAATTCTTTATCCCCTTGGAGCGTTTTAATATAGCATGTGTAGCTACATTGTTTTATGTTTTTATGTTATGTTTATGATGTTGTTTGTGGTGTTATGTTAATGCTTTTATGTTTATGGTTCTTTGAGACTCTCCTATCATATTCACCTTCCCTCCCCCAAATCCTCCCAGGTTCCCCTTCCATCCCTCCCCACACAATTTTGCATCCGCGATCCCCCTCCCCCGTCAAGGCCCGTTTGTATTGCTGGAATATTTTTGAATGTGGCCTTGGGGTGTGGTCAGTTGACTGTCTCCCTCCCAGCAGCCAAGAACTGCCAAGAACTTCCTGGCTAGCTTCATGCCCAACTTCCCTCTTCATTCAGACAAGGCTTGAGCCTTCCACGGCCCTTGTGCCTGCTGTCATGTCTGCTGTGAGCAGCCATCCTGCTGTGTCCGGAAGACATCTACGGCCTTGTAGTCTTCCTCCACCTCTGGCTCTTACACTCTTTGTGCCTCCTCTTCTGTAGTGGTTCCAGAGCCTTCAGAGGAGGAAGTGTGGAATATATACTCCATTTAAGGCTGGACATTGCACAGTTTCTTACTCTCTCTACCTTGGTCAGCTGTGGGTCTCTGTGCTGATCATCATCTATTGCAAACAGAAGCTTCTCTGGCAAGGGTTGAGAAAGGCCTTACTCTGTGAACACAACCCAGGACAGTAGGAGCTGTTTAAATACTATGTCAACTTAGTAGACCAGTGGTAGGGTCTCTCCTAGAACCTGTGCCCTGTCTAGCCATGGGTTCTTGGCCCAGTTATGGTAACAGGTATGGGTTTCATCTTGTGATGGAGGCCTTAAATCCAATCAGAAAGTGCTTGGTTACTTCCATGACATCCCAGCCTCTATTGTACCAGTTGGCACGTCTTTCCAGGTCCATTGTTATTTTAGTACATATGGGGTTCACACCCGAGGAAGACTATTGATTGCTTTTTTCCTCTGGTAGAATGCATAGCACCTTTAGAACTAGGAAGGCTAGCCAGTAGGGGCAAAGCTTCCAGGTCAGCACCAGCTTCATTTCTAATAGCGCACTTCTGGGGCTTACAAGGCCCCAGTGCTGATAGATGCAGTATGGGTGAATCTCAAAAGAAGTAGGCTAAAGGAGCCAGAACTGTTGCAATAGCACATGATTGCAATCCTGGACCTTGGGAGAGTGCAGCACCAAGGTCAGCACGAGCCTGGGTCCCTTTCAAAGAAACACAGAAAGGAGAAAAGAGAAGGGGAAAGGAGGCCAAGAATGAAAGACCACGTGATCAGGATTCTCTGGATGTTAGAGGTGGAGAGTAGATTGCTACTCGTCTAGGGCTTGAGTGGTGGGTAGAGTCTTGCAGCACACTGGCACAAGGGAATGTCTGGGTTCTATGGAACATTCTGTGCTTTTATTCTGGAGGTGTTTGCATGGCTGTCTGTGTTCGTTAACATTCATTGACCTGTTCAATTAAAATGACTAAATGTTCTTTTCTGCTAATTAGATCTTAATAAATAGAATAAGAACATCCCCGTTTAAATAACACATTCTATTTAATTGCATTTGTCATTATTATCCAAATAAACCCAGGAGGTACAGAAGTCATCTAAGAACGCCTCAAATGGCTTTTAAGTTGCCACGTGCCCAAGAAGCACCAATGACATTCATTTAGAATATTAGAGCAGACGCTGGACTTCACTGCAGACCTTTGGCTTAGGGACTGCTGGCAGGAGCTAGGATTCTGGCTCCTGAGACTTAAGCAGAAATAACTAACAAAGGTGGCAGTAGTCAGGAAGGTGTGGAAGATCACAGTCAACTGTTTATGTTGTGAACATGTTCGAAACACCACTTAGAGACTATTTTCTCTGTGGTCTTCTGTGGGAAAAAGACACATAGTAGCTTTCAGTGTTTGAAAACCACAGCCTCGGGTGGTAGGTTAAAAATTCAGTCTTTCTTCAGTAGAATGGATAAATTAACAGGTGCATCCAGACAGGGGGCATTTGGTTCTAAGAAGAGATGACCTGTCAAGTCAGGAGGAGGCACGGAAGAAGCTTAAATGCTTATCACCAAATGAAAGCAGCCATCCAGGAAAGGCTGTATGCCTTTGATAAAGCTCAGTCGGTGGAGACGGTCAAAAGCTCAGAAGTTGCAAGGGCGTGGAGAAGGTCTAACAGTCAGGAGTAGTAGGGAAGGATGTCTAGGCACAACAAGTGAAATGCTTTTGTTGATCCTGTAAGTGCGAATGCTCACCATTATGCATCTGTCTGAACCATGGAATGCTCAACACCAAGAGTGGGCCCCATCAGAAGCCATAGACTTGGGATTTAGTGATGAACCAATGAGCTCACTAGTTATAACTTCTGTACCTTCCTGGTGGAGGATGTGGTAGCAGCGGAGGCTGTGCATATGTGGAGAGAGGGAATATATGGGAAATTTCCAGGTCTCCCTACTCAATTTTGCTGTGGGCCTTAATTATAAAACTAAAATTTACTAAAATTCTTTAAATTACAAACATTGCAAAGACATAACCCCCAAATTAGGATGCATCCAGTTTATTTGAAATGACTAATAATAAGAAAAATGCATGATCAATCTGTAGCCCCTACACCAGCTGTTTCTGCCTTCCAGATGTGCTGGGAAAGCCTCTGGGGACGAGAGTTGAAAGGACAGAAAGCACAGCCACATGATCTCATCACTTCAGTGTGACTTCTGTGACTAATATGGGTATAATGCAGGGGTGGGCTGAGACCTGTCCCCAGACTGCCTCCACTTAGATCTCATGATAGCCAGTGAGGCAACTGTTGTCCCACCCAAGGAGAAACTGAGGCATAGGACACATAGCTAAAATTCCTCTTTCATTAGCTCTCTAGGGTGTGACTTGGACTTGTAACTTGGACTGAGACTTGAAAAATCCTTGTAGGGCCACTGAGTTACCATTTTTGCTTTTATTTAGAGCTATCACATAGAGAACAGGTTTTTATTTGCTTTTATTTAGAGCTATCACATAGAGAGCAGGTTTTTATTTGCTTTTATTTAGAGCTATCACATAGAGAGCAGGTTTTTATTTGCTTTCTTTCCTTTTTTTTTTTTTTTTTTTTTTTTTTTTTTTTTTTTTTTTTTTTTTTTTTTGAGACAGAGTTTCTCTGTATAACAGTCCTGGCTGCCCTGGAACTCACTCTGTAGACCAAGATGGCTTCAAACTCCCAAAGATCTGCCTGCCTCTGCCTCCCGAGTGCTAGGATTAAAGGTGTGTGCCACCTCCCAGCTTCTTTCTTTTTTTTTAAATGTTTCTAAAATAAAGGAGCTCTCTCTACTTTTCCCTCCTTCCAGCCCTTCCATTTCTCCCACTCAAGCTAATAGCCTCCTTTTCTTAGATTACTTTTGTTACATATGTGTGTATGTATGAATGTGTGTGTACACACAAATCCCTCCATATAGATACAACTTGCTGAGTCTGTTTTTGTTGGTGGTGTATATATGGTTTCAAGGCTGACTGCTTTGCACTAGACAACCAACCAGGGGGCTCGTCCTTGGGAGAGGCTAGTTCTCATTCTCCCAGTAGTCATTAATTGCCTGTAGTTTCTGTCTAGGGGTCGAATCCCAAGAAACGTTCCTCCTTCCACATTAATATGCCCATTGATACTGCATTGCTCTGGTCTTGTTTATGCAGCCATTTCTAAGAGAAACTGTTTCCTACAATCCTTCTGCCCCTTCTTCCACGATGTTCCCTGAGTCATAGATGCTGGAACTGTGATGTAGATATGTCTGTTGAGGCTGAGTTCTCCATGATCTGTTAATCTCTTGTGTTGCATCCAGTTGTGGTTTTCTGGTCTCTGTTTTCTATAAAGACAGGCTTCTTTGATGAGAGGTAACAGCTATACTTATTTGTGGGCATAAGTGTAAGGATTTAGAATGAAGTAAGGAGTTATGCCAGTCTAGCCAACTGGCAATAATAGATTCTTTCCCAAGGTGCATGAATTCACTAGCTGGCTATATTTCCAATATGATTTCTCTCCTGTTGAGTGGGACTTAACTGAAATCAGGCAGCTATTAGTTGTCACCAACCTAATTTGCAAATTTTTACATCAATTTAGGCAAGTGTTGAGATGGTCTTAAGTTCAAGGTTACATCACCTATGTCCAAGTACTGTTCTGGACAGTCACAAGAGCTTGCTGGTATCATCATGGGACGGAACCAGTAGATCACAGGACTGGGAAAACAACCTTACATATTTGTGAATAATCGCAAACGACTAGTTCTCGTCATGGTCTTGAGTTTATTGGAAACCCACAGAGGAAGAGAAATGCTTTTCCTTGTCTTTCCCTTCAGCTGGATTCTGTTGCTTTTGTTTCCCACAACTGCAGTATTTAACATAACATGCAAATGCCAAGAAATGGGGAGCGCATGATGGATGAACTTCATCCAGGACTAGTGTTTTATATTTCTCTCTCTTCATTGCTATGCTGATCATTTTTCAATGTAAGAAATCTTAAAACCCTGGGCTGCATACATTATCTCCTTTCCAAAAGTGTTTTTGAATTTTTCTACCTACAGAAACGATTCCTGCTGTGCCCATCAGAAATTCAGCCCTAGTCGTACTACAAAGTCATATGTCTGACCAGATTCTGTGGGGGGAAAATATGAATCACTTTAACCTTTAATATGAATTCTAGAAAGCCTATGGGGCTTTCTTCCTAAGCTATGAATTGATCTCAAATATAACTTTAATATGCTATTAAAATATAGGTGAGTTAAAGGTTAATATATTTAATGTAAATCTGTTTGAAGTCATTATTTAGGAAATTCATTATGAATCCACTTTGGGAGTTTCTTACAGTCAGGAAAGAGCAGGACCTCTTTTTAAGAGAATATATTTTGCTTGGTCATATTAAAGATGAATCTTCATGGGTTAATTGTAGAAGAAAAGGAAATAAGTCAGACATATACTTCCCTGTCCAGGTCTTTGGAGCAATGAGGAATTTTACTTTTCAAGCAAAGATGTTTAAGTGTCTAAATCTTCTTGTCTTTATTCTTCATCCTTCATTCTTCACAGACGTGTATAGATTTGCCAGGGCTGTTGGTGTGGGGCTTTCAAATTTGAGTCCTCATGCTTACACAGCAATTGTATTTGCCCGCTGAGTCATTGCTTCCGTCCCCATCTCCTTTAAATCGCTAGCAGTATGGCATGTTAACAAGGAGGCAGTGCTAACTACAAAAGAGATTTAAACACACCACTCAGGACCTTGCTGATGATTGGCAGCTTTACAGAAGTTGGACTCTCCAGAGAGATGGGCCCCTAGGTATGTCTTTGTGGGATTATCTTGATTGTACTAATTGAGCTCCAAAGATCTAGCCATCCTGGGTGGCACCATCCCTAATTGAAGCGGGAAGATCTAGCCATCGTGGTTAGCGCCGTTCTTTAGTCACCATTCCTTGGACCGTCTGAAAGCAGAGGACCTGAGCTGAGCACTGTTATGAATGCATGCGTCACGTTCCTCTTCTGACTGGAGATCAGATCTGGCCAGCCACTGCCAAGCTCCTGATGCTGTTCTTTCCCTGCCAGGCTGGATTGTATCTTGGGATCGTCAGGTTAAATGAACCTTTCTCCCTTAACCTTCTTTGCTCAGGATATCTGACCCCAGGAATGACAGGGAAAAAAAAAATAAAAATAAGACGCCATGTGAAATTAAAAACTGCCATGGGAAAATAGTTCATTTTAGTACAGCTGACAGTGATCTAGATCTCCTTAAATGACTCTAGTGAGGAATAGAAGCGGCTTTATTTTGATCCATCAGGCATGTTTTTAGTGAGAAATGGACTAATAATTTGCTTTTGGCAAGAGGGAATGAGCAGATTACATACAGGGTTGACAAAGATAAGGTGATTATGCATTCAACATCACATGAGTTAACTGGAGCATCTTAAAAATTCACCTGGAAACAGTCGCAGTAGGCTTTCCTCGATCGCTGCTTCTACTGCTGTTAGGAAAGTTCTCAGAAAGAATTCATTGTCCCATGGCCCCGGTGGAGAATGGTGTACCCTTCCCATCAAGACCTAGGTGGCGGCCTCCGTAGGAACAGTGCTGAAGGGACAGGCCCTCTGCTAGCTTAGAGCCTGGAACAGGGTCTCACGCCTTGAGTATTCGTGTTTATATTGATGACTTCTCTACTGTAATTTGTGCCCAGTGGTTAATGTGCCGTGAATTGTGTATATGAACCCAAAAACCTTGACAAATTGTTGGCTTATCATTGACTGTTTAGAACCCTACGGCGGGCATCAACAAAGTTTAAACAAATTTTCAACAGAGAAGAGTTTCCCAGCTGCGCTGGTGTAGGCTGAATGCATCTTGGTGTGCTTTGGCAATGACCGTGAAGAGGGTGACCTTGGGATAGGTTTCTCAAACCATCTGTACAGTGAATGGCAGTCCTCCCACAGCAGTTCTCAGAAATGCCGGACCCTGCACCACAGCAGCTCCCAGACAATGGGACACTTGTGCCAAGCGCTGAGCTGTGTGCTGAGTGGGAAATAAGAAGCGTGAGAGGTGGTTCTTGCCTTCAGGAAGCTTGAGTCTAGTCTAGGTGAGGGATGATATGATCTGGGAGAATAAGTGGTGCCATGTCTTAGTAAGCCTTCTGTAAGGTGTGTAGCACACACCTTAGATAGGTCCTGAGGAGGAAATGTGTATTTTGGCCCACAATTCCAGAGGGTTCCATCTGTGATAGTTTTGGCCCTGTTGCCTTCAGGCCTGTGACAGGCAGAACAACCCCAATGGAGCATGTGTCAGAGCAAGCTGCAAAACTTGTGTTGCGGAGAAGCAGAGAGAGAGAGAGAGAGAGAGAGAGAGAGAGAGAGAGAGAGAGAGAGAGAGAGAGAGGTCCACCTCCTCCTGGAAGCACCAAAGGCAAGGGACCAAGCTTTCAAGGCATGGGCCTTTGAGGGTACTTTTCCAGCCCACAGTCAGCTATAAAATATTAAAATAGTATTACAGTCATCCCTCATATCAGTGGAAGATTGATCTCAGGACTCCCTGTAGATTTCAAAGTAAGTGGATGCTTAAGTCCCTTATATTAAAATGGGATAATATTTACGTACAAACTATTCTCTGATAAATTGTAAATCATTTCTAGATAACTTATAATTCAAAATGCAATGCAAATGGGATGTAAATAGTTATGCTATATTGCTTAGAGAATAACAAGGGTAAAGCTTGTATTTGTACAAATACAATTATGCCACCTAAGTATTTTCAACCCATAGTTTGCTGAATCTGCCAATGCAGAATCAACAGCTATGAAGGGCTGACTGTGGAAGTATAGTGTGAAGAAATTATACTAAATAGAACATTATTAGTCAAGGATTACTTATATACATATAAGATAAAAGGAGTGTGAAGACCAGTTGCTATCATATAGAGCCTACAACATCCTCTCAAGACCAGGATCCCATTGGGGCGAAAGAGCTGGCCTTTTCAAACACGTAATTGACTACAGTCCTGGGGCAGTAACTACTACAGCATGGGTAGTCAGTCGGTCTCGTTTTCTTTCTAAGGATGTGGTTCATCATAGTCTGCTGATTCCTCTGGGGTTGACACAGAGATGGGTGCACCCTGAACCTTGATGGGGCCGAGCATCAGCACTGGATAGGTAACACTTGGTCAGATGGATCGGGAGACTCTCTCTCCAGGTTCACAGAGCAGAATAAAGAAAATCCAGGAAGCAGGCAAAGCATAGGGGGAAAGGTTGCGAGTGAAACAAACTGTCAAAGCTTCTGAGAAAGAAGATAACAGTGAAGGAGCCTCTGGCTGGTTCTTGGGGCCTTTCCTCAGTCTGGGCTAGAGCACCTCTGATATTAGGGACCCCCGGTGGCTCACTCCCACCGTGCAGTAGCTTCTCAGTAAGCAGGTCTTTGGTTGTGGAGATTGTTTTGTTCCCACACTAAGTGAGCACTTGACGTTCATGGTCAGCAAAGGAAAGAGCCAGCTGCCAGGCCAGATGGACCCTTCTTTGTCGAACTGGTTTAACCAACTGACAAGCCAGCTGAGGTGAGAGTGACGTAGGTAACTCCTCGGCTGAGAGTGTGAAATTCAGTGACCATGGTGGTATGTGACTTGCTACATAAGCAATCTTTTCCCCAATTTTTATTATATGCATATAATATAATAACACACACATACACATACACACACACACACATATGCATGCCTAGTGCCCAAGGAGACCAGAAGAGGATGTTATATAACTCGTGGGACTAGAGTTATAGGTATAAATGTTTGTGAGCCACTATGAGGATGTTGGAAGTAAAACCCAGGCCTTCTGGAAGAGCAGCCAGTTCTCATAACCACCATGCCATCTCTCCAGCCCCTGGGTTGGCAATTTAATTTGCTACATTAATGGTGAGCTTCAAAGCCTTTTTTTTTGAAATGTATGTCAAAATTGACAGGAAGTCGAGGATCTGCTGTTTGGTGTGTTCTTGGCAAGAGTGGGCTGGTGTACTCCTCAGAAATCCCAACCCTGCTAAAACGCTTCCCCTTCCTAATGCACTTCCTTTGCCCCAGGGCCTTTGTGGTCTCCTAATAGAAAAAAGTCGTTAAGGAAAAAAATGTAATACGCTGAGGTAGCTCTAATATAGGAAAAGTAATAGATGAAGTGTCATGAGATCCAAGCGCATATTCTTTCAGAAAGAAGGTAATTACTGCTGTAAAGATATAGCATTAGGAGAATTATTACAGCTGGGAAGTATGTGATCTGTCTGTCCATGGCACAGTTAATTTTAAAAGTATCACCAAGCATACAAATCATAAGAATAAAATGCTGAACCATACTAATTGAAAGCAAATTTAATATGCGGTTCTGAGGAGCCGTCTCTACTTAGGCAGCTTTGAACAATGTGGACCACATAAGCTATTAGTTATCAAATTTTCTTTCAAATGCCCAGCTCCTTTTAATGAAGACTATCACTCATGTGCCTTGTCTCTGATCCCTGAGTAATCTCATGCTATCTAGTAAGTTACAGCGATAGCACAACATCCTGTGTTCTGAAGTTTGTGTATATGAACCAAATTACTTTAGGCTTACGTGTTTTAATAAAACAAAGGTCTCAATTAGGAATGAGCATAAGTCTCATTTGGGGGGGACTGGCTTGTGTATTAATAGACGAAAACTGACTGAAATTGACTGAAGAGGATCTCACATACACATCTGACGAGTAGCAGAAGCTGTTAGACACAGAGAAACTATGGGAACTGAGTCTTTCCTATATATCTGTTCTTCTTACCAAACACATGTCTTATAATGTTTTCTTTCAATAGTGGCTTGACAGTCCTGACCCTTTGTTCTTCATGGAGGTTTTGGGAGCGACTTCTCAGATCCAGTGAAAAATCCTTTCTTGAATTTTATTGGATCTGTATTGTGTCTATCATTGGGGGTGTGTGGTCTCCTTTCACTATAGCTAAATACCTGAGATAATCAAAATCTAGAAAGAACAGGTCCATGTGATATAGTGGTCCAGAGCTTTCAATCCTTGGTTGGTTGGCTCCATCACTTTGGGGGAGCAGTATGTCAAGGTGAAAGGATTACATAGAGAATTGGGTCATCTCTGGGATGTACAAAGAGGGAAAGAGGAAGGCTGTGGTCCTACTCTGGGGGATGATTCCCAATGACCCAAACACCTCTCACCAGTCTCCACCTCTTGAAGGTTCTACCACTTCCCCGTCCCCCATGGGTAAGAGAGGACTAACAACACACATAACTTGTGGCACACAGGCATTCATACCACAGCAGGGAGAGTTAATGTCTTTGTAATACCGAGTGTCCTTTCCATAGAACTTTATTTTCCCACTTATTTAGGCTTCTTACAATGCAGTGGTTTCTCTGAGGTGGACTTGCCTCTCTTTTGATGCATCTTATTTTTAACTGCTTTATCAATGTTATCTTTTCTGCTCTATCTTCTGATCTTTATAAAGTATTTTCAGTCTTTCACTTATGAAATCACCCAAGCCAAAGATAAAATCTCACCCTCACAGAGAATAAGACGTGGTTGTTTAAATTATGGAGTTCAGTGATTTTTTTTTTTCAGCCGAAGTTAGTGCTCGGGTGACCCTCCCCCATCATCATGGGAATAGAAGGCATTGCTTCATAGGTAAAGTCTGCCCAGAAGGACACCAGTTTATAGCTATCCATGTGAAAAGTGATTAAGTTGGCATTTTTTTTTATTCTGTCCATGTGAACCCCTTCTATCTCAGGTCATAGGAACTTATTAGTTTCTTTTGCTGTTGCTCTGATAAATACCCTAACCCAAGCAATGTCTTTTTGTTTGTTTGTTTGTTTTGTTTTGTTTTTCGAGACAGGGTTTCTTTGTAGCTTTGGAGCCTGTCCTGGAACTAGCTCTTGTACACCAGGCTGGCCACAAACTCACAGAGATCCACCTGCCTCTGCCTTCTGAGTGCTGGGATTAAAGGTGTGCGCTACCACTGCCCAGAAACCCAACCCAAGCAATTTAAGGAAGCAAGGACTTATTTTTAATTCACAGTTCAAGGGAGCAGACTATCACGGTGGGTGGAGTCAAGGGAGCATGAAACAGCTGGTCACATCACACCCACAATTGGGTAATCAGAGAGCAATGTACTTTAGTGCTCAGCTTGCTTTCTCTGATTTATACAGTCCAGGATCCTCACTGAAGGAATGGTTCCTCAGAGGCTACCCTCCTCTAGATAATCCCCCATGACCTCCTCAGAGGCTACCCTCCTCTAGATCATCCCTCACGGCCTTCCTCAGAGGCTACCCTCCTCTAGATCATCCCTCACAGATTTGCCCACAGCATTATCTCCACTGTGAGTCTAGATCCTGTCAAGTTGACAACAGGAGCCATCACATGTCTCTGTGGGACTCCTTACTGAGCCCCAGGCCACCTCTCACCAGTTGCTCCACGTCTGACTTTAGCTCTCTTGCATTATGAATTTCCACTCATCTCTTTGGGTGGATATATATATATATATATATATATCTGGCATATATATACATATGTATACTGGATATATATATGTGTATATATTGCTTTTTCTTTTTTATATTCTTTTATTTTTTTCATTCAAAAATTTACACTTCCTCCCCTTCTCCCAGTTCCCTCCCGCTGCCCCCCTCCTCTCTCCCCCTGCTTCCTTAAGAGAGGGCATGATACCCTGCCCTGTGGGAAGTCCAAGGCCCTCCCCATTCCATCCCGGCCTAGGAAGGTGTGCATCCAAATAGACTAGGTTCCTAAAAAGATAATACATGCAGAAGAGATAGGTTCTAGTGCCATTATTGATGGCTTCTCAGTCAGCCCTCATTGGCAGCCACATTCAGAGTGTCCAGTTTGATCAGTCCATTGCTCTGATGTGAATGTGGGTATGAAAAAGCAGCCATATGTCACTTTAACATAAGAGCAACTTGGTTAGGTTCAGAATTCTTTGGCAATCAGGATTTTGGCATTAGCAATATGAGGAAAATTCTGAGGTCAAGGCAAGTTTCTTTTTGTAAGAATGTCTGTTCTGGGTTCTCTTTGGAAACCGTGTATGATTGGTTGTTCAAGTCTGTGCTTCCCCGTCCTTAGTATTTTTCAGGAGTGTTTGAGTTCTTTATTATCAGTGGCTTCTAAACTAATTTTTAAAGCAGTGGAACACTTAAAAAACTGAAATTGTGACCCAAAACCACAGTTTATAAAAGGCCTTAAAGACACAGTGGCTCTGCCCTGGTGGAGGCCCAGAGTTATACATACTGTTTTCTTAAAAGCTCAGAAGGGCCCTGATGATGTTCACATCACACCCCTCCCAGGAGACAGGGAGTCCAGGTCCACTGAGACCAGTCCCCAGACAGCTGAAAGGGGTGCATGGAAGATCTGTAGAGAAAAGGAAACTAGCAAAACTGGGGAAATTTAACATTCTATTCCACAAAAGTCACTTTAACAGCTTTAATTTTAATTGTTGGAAGTGTCTGGACTGCCTTTTCCTATTTGCAGTGCAGATTTTAATTGGGACTGTCTCTCTGGTCTTGTGAGATCTTTTCCTGTCTTGGTGCTTTTCCTTCTGGATACTAGCTATTCTCATCTCTTTTTTTTGACTTTGAGATTCCCTCCAGTTTTGTAGAGGAAATGTCCTTTTTATCCTCAAAGTGTCAAAACTATCCAAGGATTTCGTCTGCTATCATGAAAACATCTACCTTAGCATCAGCCCATGATGGCCTTTAGTATTTTTGAACATGCCTCCATTCTGTTACAAAAAGGCCTTATTAGGTGGTGCATGCTTGCTGCTTGGTTTGTGTGTGTGTATCTTGATAAAATGAATGTGGGTCAGGGTTCTTCAAAGAAATGTAACCAAGAGGGTATCTATCTAATACATCAATAGAGAGACTGTTACAGCTCACAAGATCATGGAAACAGTGAATTCTGCAGTTTGACATCTGTGAGGAGACCCAGAAGATCTAGTAGTATAATCTAATGGTGTTTGAAGACCTGAGGACCTAAGAGAGGATATAAATCCTGGAATCTGAAGGCCAGAGAACCAGGACAGGAGAAGATGGAAGCCCCAACTCAGGAGAAAGTCTCCTCTACTCTGCCCTTTTATTCTATTCTGAACCCAAATGGGTAGATCCTGCCTTCCCTCCCCTTAAATGAGGGTGGATCACCTTTACTCAATCTACCGATTTAAATGCTAGCCTCTCCCCAAAATAACTCAACCACAACCAGAAATAGTGTTCAGCCAACTATTGGGATGTCTCTCAGCTCTGTCCAAATGACTCATGAAAGTACTCCCCCATCACACAGGGTTGAGTACAGGGGCCTGTTAGTACAGTAAGCACTGTCCATGTGACCTGCATGCATGAGTGCTTTATGTGCATAAAAACTCAGCAAGAATACTCATATATGCATGTGTGTTTTTCTGCATATGCACACATATAGATACATACATGTAGGTTCACATGTACAGTACAAAATTACCTGCCTCCCTGTGAATATAAGTCAGGCTCTGTCACTGCAGTACTGAGACACAAGCTTCATTTGGCATTTTTCATGACCTCCGCTGTGTACTGATGTTACAGCATTTCCCTGAAGTACACGCCTTCAAATGGACCCAGCCGTAAGAAGAGATCAGAGAGGTTTTTCCCATCACCTAAGAAGAAAAAAGCTTTGCTGTTATTTTGTATGATGACGATAACAGATTACACACACACACACACACACACACACACACACACGTATAAATTTTAGAAAATACTGAAAATTTGTTTCTCTTCTAAGTTTACATCCTATGAAAGAACATAGGCATGTTAATGAACTTGGGATATTCATATCACATGGGGAACACACCTTAAGAGTCATCTTTACATGACTTCTAAGTCTTTTTTGTTACAAAATATGTATGACTTATTCTACAGAAACAAGGGCTGGATCCCACTGTTTACTTTTTTGACAAATGGAATTTGAAAGGCTGTTAAAATAAGAAAGAAGTAATACTCTATGATAATAGCCATAGGAACCAAATGATTGGTCCAGGGGGACAAGAATTAAAAAAAAAAAAAAAAAAACCTAAGAAATACCAAAAGGGAACTTAATAAGCAAAAAAAAAAAAAAGGAAATTATTTGACAAATGAGATGATAGTAGCCACCCCTAAGGAGAGCCGGGTTGGCTGCAGTAGCCCACAGGTGTCAGCATGTCAGAGTGAGTAGCAGCTTGGAACAGGGGTGAGGAGGAGCATGCTCACAAATGGCAAGGTGATGAGTGAGTTAGTGCATCTCTCCGATGATGAATGAACTGGTGACACACACCTGACGGGAAGAGATCCCTAGAGCAGAAGCCGAGCAGACAGCACAGTGAGGTGAAGCCCACACTCCTGGAGCAAAGAACTCTGAGATGCACTGCCAGGAACAGGAAGAATCTTGTGGGGTTTGCTTTGGCAGCTGTAGGGAACATAAGAAAACTGCTCAAGGGAAAACCAAGACCCCTAGTGTGGGCCTGGCTGTTTGTGCTGTGTCTTGTTTACCTGCACTAGCGCTTGTCCTCCTTATTCTTCAGGCAGTGATGATGACAGCTCCATCCATCTTTCTCCAAGAGGTCATTTGAAACTTTCAAAATGCTGAAAATATTACCAGCACATAGGTAACTAGGAACACTACTGTTGATTGTTGTTGCTGCTGCTAACCTATCATCCTTACACTTTTAACTTTAGAAAGAGTCATGTGTGTATGTGCGTGCGCACGTGTGTGTCCAGAAGGGGGTGTCGGATCCCCTGGAGCTGGAGTTTTAGGCAGTTGTGAACTACCTAATATGGATGTTGAGCCATCTCTCTAGGCCCTATTTTTAACTCTTTATATGTTCCCTTCTGGGAGTGCAAACTTAATCTTACACATCCTCAGTTTCTCATTAGGCAAATGCCTCCCCATCAAGAGTTCTTGAGTCATGTCTGTTGGACAAATGAAATGCTGATACATTCTTTACTTCATGCATAATAGTAGGAAGTAGTATAGACTTCAGGGGACGTTCATAGGATTTCTGTTTGTTTTCAGTTTCCAAGATGAATTTTGCTGATAATTTTTAATAAAAGTAAGTGCATAAATCCACAGAAAGAGTGATTGAAGTGAGGACAAAAGAATAATACTGAATTAAAAATCCAAGAATAATGGAAACAATCAAAGTAGCTCAACATTCTTTGAACATACTCCTTATTGTGTTACTATCTTATTAGATAAAATAGAAAAAAGAATAAAAAGGGAAAATAATATAGAGATTTTAGATATGTTAGTCAGCAATCTTGTGTCAATCTATTTGCAATTTTAGATGAACTGCCTAGTTTTCATGAACACTTTAAAGAGCTGAAAGATCCTATGAAATAAACCCAAATAGAGCAATGGCCATCAAACGGCTGAGTTAGGCTGAGACATGCCTGTGCCTTGCTAGACAGCAGAGTTTAATAACTACAGGTAAAGAAATCAGCTTGGTTGACTGTGCTTGTGCTTGTATGGGGTGCCCTTAAGCTGAGGATAAATGTTTTCCGTATCTGCAAACATGAAACACTAAGAGGCCAATGTGCCATCTCTACCCCTCACTCCCTAGCTCCCAAGAATCCTTTGCCTTGTTGCTGAGTTTTTTGTAATGGAAACCAAAACACCGCCTCCTCCCTCTTTCTGGCAGCTTAGAGATGTTTCCAATTCGTGCTATCATTTCTATTGTTAGTTTACAGTCTGGCTTGCCAGTGTGCCATGTATGGAAGTCCCCAAGCCAAAATTTATGTATTCACGATTGATGCCAATTTATTTGCAGCATAGCTTATATATGTTCCTGATTAGACTGTTTCTTTTAGTAGACATGGGAACAATCTAGAGTCTACGTTCTGACTTTGCTTTGCCTTTGCGATTGTGTAAACATAAAGCTGTCTTCTGATCTCCCTTCACCTAATATGGGGTAGGTGTTACTGCTCTGCTTTTTGTGAACTGTGGTGTGGGGAGGGGCATGGTGGGCCACATACACTTCTTGGTGAGAGCAGACTTTTTTAGGCCAGAGACTGTGTTGTTTATGTGTGAAGGTCTGAAGAACTTTCTGGAAGGTGCGGGAAGCCCTCTCCCCCTCCCACCGCAGCCAGCATCAGCTGTGCATGGGAGGTCAAGTGACCCCAGTGTCACACCACAGCAGCCCTTGTCCTCCAACCATGCAGTTACCACGCTTGAGTTAAATTTGTGTTAAAGTCCTCAAATTAGGAATAGGATACTCTGATTGCCTTTTTGACCCACGTTAAATTATTGGATTAGAGTTCAGATTGAAGTTCACATTTACATGAAAAATTTCGAGAAAATGACCATTAAGTTTACCCTTGGGTCATTAAAGTTAGGAGGCCCGGGTGTGGCTTAGGTTCTTGCCCAATGCTGAACTTGAACTACAGCATTTTGCTTATGCGATACCATGTGGCCAGAGTCACTGTCTCTGAATTGTTATGTGAATTCTTCTCTGTAACCTCTGACATTTTCCTGGTGGGCTGGATTTTTACCACAGTGTGGACAGTTGTGGGCTACACTACAGAAGCCACAGCATGTTTTGTGGCCATGTTACTTTTGTGAGACACAAAGATCCTTCCCAGTTCATTCTAAGCATGCCGTTTTTGTGTCGGAAGTGCTCTGATAGGCTAACAGTCAGGCAACTCAATGTGTCCCCATCTGTCTACCTGTCTTGCTTCACCTGACCCCCCTTATCATCAAGTCCTAGCCACACTCCCTCTCCCTATTCCCAGAGTCTAGAACCTTCTCTCCCCAGATAGCTAAGTTTTGTAAATTGTCAGCATTCCACTAAGGCTAACCCCACTGAGAATCGCCCATCCTTCTCCAGGCGACACCTCCCCATTTCCATCTTCTCTACCTCCCACCTGTATTAGCTTTGTGTCACTACAGTACAGTAGCCAGCGTGTGCTGCAGAAGAAGTCAAGAGAGCTGAATTTTGCCTCATGGTGCTGGAGGCTTAGTTGCTTTGGGCCTCTGGTGAGGGAGGCATATATGGTAGGAACATGTTATATCTTCAGCCAGGAAACAGTGAGAGAGGAGACAAGGCCCATGGCCCCTTTTGAGGGCATATTTCTGAAAGACTTATAGCTCTCCCACTAGGTTCCACCTCTTAAAGATCCTAGTGGTACCATTTAGGGAACAAGTCTGTCTTCCTTTTTCTTATTTTTTATTCTCTCTCTCTCTCTCTCTCTCTCTCTCTCTCTCTCTTTATTTTTGTTTTCTTGAGTCAGGATTTCTCTGGCTGTCCTGGACGACCAGGCTGGCCTCAGACTCACAAAGATCCCCCTGCCCCTGCCTCCCTGGTACTGGCAGTGATGTGCCATCACTACCTGGCGGGGCCCAGAGACCTTTGAGGGACACTCCACCAAGTCATAGCATCCTTCTTAGTACTCTGAATTGTTATCCTCTCACTCTGAGATTCACTCACCAGAGTTATTCCTGCTGCACCCCAAAACTGAGACTAGTCCCTGATACCTGGAAGTTATGCTCAGATATTTATTTGGGGGCTAAATAGGTGAATTTAGAATTCATGGACTACAGGTGCAAGATGGGACATTGACTCCTGGCAGTTCCCCCTTAGAATCCCACTGACCTTTTAGACCCTGATTCAGCATATTCCATTCAACCTAAGCATATTCTCCGCTCATCGCATTCTGCGCCTCCTGTAAACTGTGACAGTGTACACAGTGCTTCCCCAGGTACACGGCACTGAGTCGGAAGTTTGCCCCCCAGCAGCATCCTTCCATTAATGCTCAGTGCTGCAAGAGAGACACTAAAAGTCAGGCTGACCTTTGCCACCAGATACATGGAGCATACGCCACCATGGAAAACCAGCCTGCTATGCAACTATTGCTGATGTCTGTGAGCCAGTATTAGCCTCTAATGAGCAGCTGTGCTAACTGTTCTGTTTGAATCCCTGGTTCCAGTTGTGTGTGTGTGTGTGTGTGTGTGTGTGTGTGTGTGTGTGTGTGTGTGAAGTCATAATAATGTATTCTTCTTCTAGTACTTTCTTTTCTCTGTTTCTAAGCAAGCATCTAGCATGGAACCCAGTGCCTGGTGAATGCCAGGGAAGCATTCTACAACTGATATCCCATATTCTACTCCTTGGTTTTTTGAGACCACATAACCCAGGCTAGCCCTGAATCTTTCCTTAATGTAGTCCAGGCCATTGTTGAACAACTGGTTGTCCAACTTGCTGAGATTGCACACCCAAATCCTTAAGATACTTAAGATAAAAAAGAAAAAAATCATGCCCGGCACTGGAAACATACTCAGCTACCCAGGGCTAATGAAGTCAGAGATCCTGGAGGAGAGCCTGCAGCCACCACTTTACTAAACCAGCACGGTCCCTAATTACAGCCTAAATATCTGTTCTTGTAGCCACGGACAAGTGTAGTCCTCACCTCTCTTCAAGGAAACTTCTCTTTGCAACAGGCAGAGTCTCTAACAGAAAACCACAACCAAACAAAATCCAGAGATGTGGAGCCCATACCTCTATAACTCAGCTTCTACTCCTAAGGCTCAGGAATCATTGAGAAAGGGGGCTGGGCAGAAAGATTGTAAGAGCCAGAGGAACAGGGAGTTAGTTTGCTGTGAAACTGTCTCCTGGGAATATCAGAAACTACACTCAGAAAGTCTCATGGTCGTGACTGCCCAAACATGAGCTGAACAAGAACAATACCAACACACATGTGGATATGGATGGGGAAAGCCCACAAGGCCTCAAACCTACATGGAGAACTGTAGGCAATTAGGGGATCCTGAGTGTGGGAGATATAGTCTTTCCCAGGAAAAAGTGTTGTTGCCTTTTTTTTACCCTTTTGGCTTTTTGGGGGGCCCACCACCCATCCCCCAAATAAATCACACATGGAGGCTTATTTTTAGTTAGGAATACCTGGCCTTAGCTTGACTTTATCTTGCCATCCTTCCTCACTCAAAGTATCCCATCTACCTTTTGTCTCTGGGATTTTTCCTTTTGTTCTATAATCTTATTTTCACTCTTATCCATGACTTGCTATGTGGCTGGATAGCTGGCCTCTAGCATCCTCTCTCTTCCTTTTCTTCCTCATTTCTCCTTCTATTTATACTCTCTGTCTGCCAGCCCTGCCTATCCTCACTCCTGTCTCACTATTGGCCATTCAGTTCTTTATTAGGAACCTTAGGTGTTTTAGACAGGCAAAGAATTACAGCTTCACAGAGTTAAACAAATGCAGCATAAACAAAAGCAACACATCTTTACATTATTAAACAAATGTTCCACAGCATACACAAATATAACACACATTAAAATAATATTTCCCAACAGAAGAGCACACCAATTGGCTATCCAATACCATATAGACAGCCTGAAAGCATATACATACAAGTATACAGATTGAGCAGGTTGTAGTTATGTATGTAAGAATATACACACCCCAATTATTAAAGAAAAGGAGTCATGAATTTAAAAGAGAATGGAGGCAATATAGAGAAGGTTTGAAGGTGAGAAAGGAGAAATGTAATTATAATCTCAAAAACCAAAAAGCTTGTTTAAGAAAGAAAAAAGAAAAAAAAAGAGATCAGCATTACTAATCAGTGGAGAAGAAATGCGGCTCAGAACCAAGAGATACCATCTCCCATCTGTTTGAAGGTTATTATGAAATAAACAAATAATAAAAAAACATATTATTGTGGGAGGATTTATGTCTCAGATCTCTTGTAACACGTTTCCTTGTGTTTATATGTGCTTGCATGTAAAATATAGTGATGAATCTGTATGCAATAGGAAAACAATGAAAACTTAAAAATTAAGAAATCAAGCACAAACATCTGTACTAACAAAGTTTGATTTAGTGATTTTTACACTTTCATGTAATGTGAAGGGGGTAGACATTTAGAAGAAACCAACCTTAGTTGCTGCGTTAGCGTGGAAGGTCCAGGCTTTTCTCTGCATGCTGGGCAGTGGCAGGAAACTGTTCTCTCAGTCACCTGGGAGACTACTGGCCCTCTGGGGCGGTGTGCTACTAAGCTGGTCTGTTGGTTATGATGCTCAGAAGGTCAGATGCATTCGGTGCCTTTGCAGCCTAATCTTCAGCTTGTAGCAGGTTTATCAAGACATGGCCATGATGTGAGATGTTCTTCTGTATATGTGTTGCTCTTATTGGTTAATGAATAAAGCTGCTTTGGCCTATGGCAGAGCAGAAGATAGCCAGTCTGGAAGAGTTATAGAGAGAAAACACAGGTGGAGTCAAAGAGATGCCATGATGCTGCCAAAGGAGAAAGATGCTGCTGGAATATTTCTGGTAAGCCACAGCCTTGTGGCTATACATAGATTAATAGTAATGGGTTAATTTAAGACATAAGAGCTAGCCTGAATCATCAGCCAAACAGTGTTGTAATTAATATAGTTTCTATGTGATGTATTTCAGTCTGAGTGGTCAGAAAACCAAAGTGCAGTCTCCAGCTACACAATGGTGCCAATGTGGGGCCAAGAATTCCCACATAAAGCCTAATAAAGCTTTAAAAATGGACTTCTAGAACCACAAAGACAGGAGTCAATTAGAGCTTCTCAGTAGCTGCTTGTTTTTCAGATAGGCTCTGTTTGCTGGCGGCAAGCAGAAGTGTGGCTCCTTTAAGAGAAGGCTTCCTGATTCAGCATTAGCAGCAAAAACTGCATGGCTTCTTTAAGAGATGGTGGCTCTGACTCTTTCAGGAGATCCTGCACTTAAATGGGTTTGTGAGCAGAGTGCTAGAAGTTGCTTAATGGTGACATAGACCCTCTGTGTCCCTGGAGCTGGAGCAGTAAGCATGGCTTGTAGAGTTGGTGGTAAACATACCTCTGCCATGTTGGACTGAGTGGAGCCAAAAGGCAAAGCAGCCTTAGTCCTAGTCACACCACTTGACATTTTAAGAAGCACTGCTGGTCAGAAAATGATTACAGCTACACAATAAGACAGATTCAGACAAAAAAAAAAAGACATCTGAATGATTCACAGTGTTGGACAAATATACATAGATTTAAGAGAGAGAGAGAAAAAAAAGAGAGAGTACAGTCATAGATTAAAGGAGTAAAGATAATAAAATAAATGTTAAAAAGTAATAGAGTAAAAGAAAAGCCACATAAAGATGGAAAATACATGGAGAATGTGGATTATGTATATTATTGTGTTTTCTTTGAATTTTTGACTGTGAATGAGCTAACTACAGAGAAAAATTTTATTGTACAGACTGCTAAGTTAAGCCAACATATATATTTTAAAGGTACTTCACTTCAAAATTTGAGTCTAAGTATATGTTATGTTGGAAAAGACTCTCTGCTTTTGTTTCCACAGAGAATGAGAATCTGTGGATTTCTTTCAGGCTAATGTGGTTTGATGGAACAAGATCCCCCGAAAGGGCTCTATGAACCCTAAAAATACTTTGCTCAATGAACAGCAAGAAGCAGTTTGGCGAGAACAATGCCCAAATTCCCAAAATGACAGTTTATAAATATTTATTTTCATTTAAAGGGGGATATGCTATAGAGATAAATACTTTGCATTTGTATAGATTTTGGTCTATTGATACAAATTTAAGGTCAATTTTGTTACACTGTGTATATGTATTTCTGCTCTTGTTTAAGGTATTGTGTTTGTATAGCTCATTTAAATTTGGTATGCATAGTTAAGAAATACAGATTAATAGATAGTTGTTTATAATAGTCAAACTTGAAGTCATGTGAGTTAGGTTTTCTAGATTACAGAGATATTTCAGCTAGATAATCTTTAACACTTTAAAGACCTACAGAATATGGCATTTAAAATGTTTTAAGAACTTAGACTTTTCTTGACAGTGTGACATGTCTGCTTCTGGAAGCACAAATTACTTCAGAGAGGTTGATGGGCATTGAAGCAATTCATTATGGAATTTGCCTTCAATGTGAAAATTTTGGGCAAAAAATTGTTCTTGCCTGGACTGCTTGATAGTATGATGTATAAACTGGACATGTGTGACCCACAGAAAAATGACTGCCGAGCTTGCCTAAAGAAGATGAGATGGTCCCTCAGGATTCCTGCTTCACAGAAAAAACTCCCAAACATTCTTCAGGACACAGAATAAAGCAACTGATGAATTTTGCCATTATCAGGTAGAACAGATCTTCAAATTTCCTGCTTTATGGAAGCAGGATACTATACTTCCTGCCAGATACTATGGGCCTGTAGGCTGAAGATGAATGCCCCAATGTTACAGAAAAACTTTGGGTGACTGTCCAGGTAACAAGATGTCTGTCAACTCTAAAGTTTTGGAAGCTGCTTACAATGCACTTCCTGTTTACTTATATAATATCATATCTTTCTGGGATCTTTGAAGAGTTGAAGAGAGATATAATTTTCCTTAGTTTTGATAAAATGAAACTTTCCAGATACAAATAGACTAAATTTTATAAGTATAATTCTTGCTTGATACCTGTTTTGTTATATGTAATTTTACTATGTTAAAACCTTACTTTTTATTTAGATGGAAAGGGGGAGATAATGTGGGATGTCCTTCTGTATGTGTTGCTTTTATTGGTTAATGAATAAAACTGCTTTGGTGTAGGAGGTCCTTCTGTATTTGTATTGCTTTCATTGGTTGACTAAAGAAAACTGCCTTGGCCTTTTGATAGGGCAGAAATCAGGTAGGCAGAGTAGACAGGACGGAATGCTGGGAAGAAGGGAAGTGTGGCAGATGCCATGGTTCTCCTGTCTGAGACTGACGCTGACTAGTATCTTTCCCAGTAAGCCACGACCTCATGGTGACACACAGATTATTAAAAATGGGTTGAATCGAGATGTGAGAGTTAGCCAATAAGAGGCTAGAGATAATGGGCCAGACAGTAATTTAATTAATACAATTTCCGTGTGATTATTTCAGGTATAAGCTAGCCGGGCACCGGGAGCCGGGCGGCCAGGACAAAAAGAAGGCCCGCTCCTCATACTACACTGCGTTGGCCTATGGCAGGGCAGGATATAGCCAGGCTGGAAAAGATATAGAGAGAAAGTAGGTGAAGTGAAAGAGGTGCCATGGAGATGCTGAAGGAGAAAGATGCTGCTGGAACATTTCCGGTAAGCCACAGCTTCATGGTGATACATAGGTTAATAGAAATGGATTAATTTAAGACCTAAGAGCTAGCTAGAAATATGCCTGAGTCATTGGCCAAACAGTGTTGTAATTAATGCAGTTTCTGTGTGATTATTTGGGTCTGCGTGGTCAGGTAACCAAAGTACTGTCTCCATCTACATGACCCCATCATAAATGCACAAGAATGTTTTGGTATAAGGCAAGAATTGTCCTTTTCTATAGAAATGTGAGATCAAGAAGCATGAGCTTCAGGTAGGACTTAACCAGGGCTTCTCAAGGGAAATTTTGATAGCTATTTATCCTAAATTGGCTCCAGACTTTTCTATGAGCTGTAAATAGCTAGTTATTCAACTGGAAACAAATTAGTACTCTTGACTTGTGACTTAAAATTCTTAAAAGTCTGCCCAAAGACTGGAAAAGACTAGATAAGATCAGGTTTCATTCAAG
Source organism: Ondatra zibethicus (assembly GCA_004026605.1). Taxonomy (NCBI): domain Eukaryota; kingdom Metazoa; phylum Chordata; class Mammalia; order Rodentia; family Cricetidae; genus Ondatra; species Ondatra zibethicus. Next base: position 178,862 of record PVIU01001186.1, on the reverse strand, counting down.
GTCATCTGCCCTCCTTTACTGCCAAGAATCCACAAAATGAGAGCATTTTCTGAAGGTCACATGACCTCATTAAAAAAAGAGAAAGGGGAATCTCTGAATAATGCCACCACAAATCTTTGCTTACTCAGGAGATTGGAAGCCATGGTGGGAGATGATAGGGAAGTGAATTTGAATGTCTGCAGAGTGCTACATGCTAAAAGAAGATACCCTTTCATGGAGCCAGTCCATAAAAATAACAAAGAATTTAGTTAATGCAGGCATTTTATTTAATGAGCTTAATTTATGGGGACAAATGGATACAAGCAGGATGACCACCTTAGCAAAGTGAATCCCACATTGTCTGCAGGTCCTTTGCTCTGTTGCCATCTTGGGGTAGAGCATGTACAGAAAGAAGGATTGTAAAGCGAGACCTTTTGCCTATGAGCAGAATCCTGGCATCCTCAGAGTTGTGGCATTTCTTCATCCTCGCGCTCAGAGAATTTCCCTAGGAACTAGCAACTTTCCTCTCTTTCCCACTGGTTTCTTGCCTGGCCTTAGGTCACAGATATCTGTTTATCTTTTCTTCCCCCCTTTAGTTTTATCTTTCTCTTTGCCTGGCTGTACATATCTTTCTTGATTTCTGTTTACCTTGAACCCCCAAAGCTCCCATCATGCCTTTCATTGCCTGGTGCAGCTTCTGCTCTTGAAGCACCTGCTGGAACTGGACCCTAGTTCTGTTGCTTAGCAGCTGGGCAAACCTCCAAATGTTACTCACTTTCTGTGTCTCCTTTTCTCCATTTGAAAGTGGTAATCACCATGGTGATTCATACGGTTGTCATGAGAATTTAAATAGTTTATAATAAGGTATTCAGTCCAGCATCTGCTGAGGAATGTGTCAACTGTCATGATTCTGCCTCACTGGGGCATGCACAGTTGAAGGACAGCGGCATGCACTTCTGGAGAGGCAGTGGGATGACTGCAGAGCTGGGTTCTTGAGCCCACACCATCTTGGGTTGCAGAGAACTCTGCACACTCAAGTTGGCTTTGCTACTGCAAAGCGGAGCTTGAGACAGGAAGTAGGGAGGGTGAGTCAGGATGCTGGAAGATTCTCTGAGGGGCATTATTGAGGATGCTAATCTGGGCTGGAACTTCACTGATCTGGTGATCTGAACCTGAACAGGATGCTCAGACCTGTCCCTGGGCTCAACCTGGGGCAGAGGCTCCTCAGACAGGAAGTCTATCAGAGAGAACCCTGGGCACTCAGAGAGCACATGGCACCCGAACAGAAAGTATGTTCCTAAGCACCACATAGTGCCCACCAAGGTAATGGGCTCTAGCATGAAAAGGTTGTTTGTGTGCATGTGTAACATATGTCCAGGTATGCCAGTGTGTCTGCATATGTACTGTGTGTCTGTATATTGTTGATGAAAGCAACCCTTGCTTCAGAGAAAGAGATAGTTTGTTCTGAAGACAAATTGGAGTGGTGATAGCCCAAGATTCTTGTCTCCCCAAATACCACGTTCCAACATGGCAAGGATCTGGTTCTTAAGTGTTCATGGCAATGGACCAAAAAGTCATAAATGAAGACACTCTCCAGCTCCATTGGTGGGAACATCAGGAACGTGGGTGACAGCAGAGCAGAGCTGTCTGCTCTAGGCTTCTGATGTTATCCGATGGCGTTCTCAGTTTTCAGGTTGCTGGAAGCTAGGGGTTTGTTGGTGCATTCTGAAACAGTTGCATCTGATAATGACAAAACTGTTCGGTCACACACAGAGGTGGGCAATGGATGCTGTTAAGGGGACCTAAACACAATCAAGATAATTTTTCTCCTCATCTGCAGTGTTCCAGCTCTCCACAGACATGGAAGTTGTCATCAGTCAATCAGCTTTCTGGGCTCGTTAACACGAGTGAGCCATGGCTTTCCCCCGGGAATCTCAGTCACATGCTCGTGTGCACTTACCTGTGCTAGGGGGTATGTCTCCCTTTGTGCATCAGCGAGGACTTTGCCCACTGGTCCTCCTTCCCCATGGTTGAGTATAGAGGGGTTGGGCTGGAGAGATGACTCAGCCATTAAAGGCTAGACTCACATCCAAAATATAAGCATACAGACGGGCTTGGTGCTGGAGTCAGAGAGAAGGGGTGTGGATCTGAGGTCAGATGCTCTCGCTGTCAGGACCACCCAGGCTTTTAGCTTTCCTGCTCCAGGCCCCTCCCTAGCCACACTCTGCTGAGCAAGCTCATCAGGGGTGGATTCTTACTCCTAGAGAGGGTGGGGAATGCCATTCAAGGGACCCAGTGACAGTACCCCACATAAGCCCCTGGTGACAGCTTTCACATACTAAGGAAACACATGTCCCTTCTCTTCTGTGAGAACAATGGTTGTGGAGAAGGAGGCATAATTCGTTCAGGGCTTGGGATTTTGTCGCAATCCATCTAGCTGGGCTGCCCACTTTACAAAGGAAAGAGGAGGCTTGGCAAAGTGCAAAGACTTACCAAGGCTCGTGTGGATAGACCTGAGTGTGGACAAATCTGTGCCTATGGGTGGTATGTGTAAGACTCTATGTACATATGGTATGTGTTGTGTGTACCGTATGTTTATATGTGTGTGCTTATACCTGTGTGTTTCAATATGTGTTGCTACGAGTTTATGTGGGTGTGTTGTGTTTATGTGTTTGTTCTGTGTGTGTTTTCTGTGCCTGTGCTGTGCATATGTGTCTACATGTCTGTAGATGTGCATGTATGTGTTGCATATATATTATTATATAAGTATCTGTCATGATCTAGTGTGTGTTTGTGAGTGTGTGTCTGTGAAGTGTGTGTATTTGAGTATGTATCTCTGTGGGATCTGTATGCATGTAGGGTGTGCTGGTTGATTTTTGTCAGCTTGACTCAAACTTGGACATATTTTGTAAGAAGGAATCTCAACTAAGAAATGACTTCCATCAGAATGATCGCTAGTCAAGTCTTGGGGGAATTTTCTTTTATATTTAAATTATCTTTTTGCATTTTCTTAGTTAATTATTGATGTGGTAAGCTCACTTTGGGCAGTGCCACCCCGGACAGGCAGTAATGAGTTACATAAGGAAGCAGAAAGATCAGGTCAGTAAGTAGCGTTCCTCTGCAGCCCCTGCTTCAGTGCCTGCCCTGGCTTCTCTTAGTCATGGACTATGACTTTGGAGTGTAAACTAGGATAAACCCTTTCCTCTCCAAGCTGCATTGAACCCTGGTGTTTATCACAGCAAGAGAAAGCAAACCAAGACATAGGATGTCTGTATGTTTACTTGACCACACTCTTCTCCTTGTGACCTCCCTGGCTCTCAGAGGCCAGTAATGTAGTTTCTTTCCAGTGTGTTTTTAGTAGATAGATCACCCTTTGGCACGTACTGTTGTGCAGACTCCATTATCCGCAAGCACCAAGCAGCTCTGAGGATGCTGTAACTTCCGGGGAACAGGCTGCCTGTATGGGCACTCTGTATACTCCTGTGGGCTCAGAATTCTCAGTTCATCAGAAGAACCTCTGCTTTCCACCACTTGGTGGACTGGCTGTGTTGACTGAGGCAGTAACTTGTGGAACTCTCCTTGGGGACTTGTGCAACTCAACAGTCTCCATCCGTGCAGCCCCGAGAGCCAGATGTCATGAGTAGCAGCGAGTCACTGTAGGGTAGCGAATATGAACTGACATCGACACCCTTTTCAGCAGGCAGGGATACCACTGCTAATAAATGGGCTTGTGTAGATTAGCAGGATAGAGGCCTCTGGAAATTGGTGAAGGTTTACATATGCTTTGCTCCTGGTTTTTGTTTGTCACTTAAGGCTGGCTTTGAAAATGTCAGTTTATGGGCGTGGCAACACACACCCTCACTCTCAGCTCTCAGGAGGCAGAGGCAGGCAGATCTCTATGAGTTCCATGCTAGTATGGTCCTTCATAGCACTTGCAGGCCAGGTGGGCCTACATAGTGACACCCTGTCTCAAAAAACCTTGAACAGCCCTGAATCCTTGTATATGAGTGTGGTTCCTGAGAAAGTGAGTCTTGATTTCTGGAGTTTCTCAGGCTAGCAGTGGCCCTGTGAGAAACCCACATGTACATGGTATGTTTGCCTGGCTTGGAGCCAGGAGTGAGAACAGCACTTACGTCTTTAGGAGAAACCAGGAATTCTGGAATATCCTATATATTTTAAATATGATACAGATATGATAGAGGGCACCATGCTTACTCTAAGGGCTGAGGTGCAGGTTGCCCAGCCTGTGTGAGGGACTGTGTTTGTACCCTCTGTCAACAAGCAACAAACAAAAAACTTTCACCCCAAAAGGAATTCATCTGAATAAACCGGAATCATTTATTATAGAAAATATGTAAATTTATTTTATACCTAACAGTTACTTTTGCCCCAATATTTTTTCCACCCTGAGTAGGTGGTTACATGGTTTACCATTTCTAAGTGTGAAGCTGGAGGTTTGACTCAGTGATAGGGCTTAGCTTACTTGAGGCCCTGGGTTTGATTCCTGGAACCAGAAAAAAAAAATCTAAATATAGCAATGCTTAAATGGAGAATTCCCACCTCTGCTCCAACCCTATCCCTGTCACACCTAATTACTTGATCCCTCTCTTGAAGAGGAAATAGTAAGATTCCTGTGCTATTCGTGGTTCTCTAGAGCATAGAATCATCTAGGGAGGGACAGGCACAGAGACAGAGATAAAGGCAGACAGAAAGCCGAAGGGAGAGCGATGTGGCCAGTGGGAATTGTGTGATGCAAGCATGCAGGATGCAGATACAGGCTAAAATAGCAGTCCCACATCTAAATTCCACAGGACAGCAGGCTGGAACTCAGATGGGCTTTCTTTCCATGCCATGGTCTGGGAAGAAATTGTTTCTCCTTTAGGGAACACTGGTCTTTGCTCATACAGCCTCCAGCTCACTGAGTGAGGCCCCCACACACTCCGGAGCAAGAGCTGCATACATAATCTTACTGTAGATACTAATGAGTTCTAAAGAATCCGTCACGCCTACATTTAGACGATTCTATGGCGGAGTAGTTGTGCGTCATGACCTGCTCAAACTGACATGTAAAATTGTCCGCAGCTGTTCCTTTCTGAAGATGTAAGAAAGGAAGAGCAAATATCCCATCATTCCTTCAGCTTAGCTAGGGAGTTAACATGTTTTGCCTTCTCCAGCTGGCAGTGCATTTGGAGATCTTTCTAAACTGAACCCAAGAGCACCCCCATTTTCTCTGACCCCGCTCATGTCCCATTCCTTGCTGCTATAAAATTTGAATAAATGTGATTACATCAAAGTAAAAGAAAAAACTTTTGCATGGCTAAACAAATAAATAAAACATTTTTTTTCCCAAAAGCAAACAAACCCCAAAGCATAATAAGCTGGGGAAAATATTTCCAAGTCAGATCACAAACAGTCCATACTCCCTAGAAATGTAGTAGAAAAAGACCACAAACATCCAAATCAAAACTGAACATAGAGCTCAGGGGAAAGGAGATGTAAGAGACCTTTAACCATGGGAGCACTGCAGACTTCCTACGGGAACAGAAATTTCCGGGACAGCATGGAAATAACATATTTTGCCTGTAAGTCTGGGCAAATTTCCTACCAGCTAGATAATGTAGTAGGGACACAGACACTCTCGTACTTTGTTAATAGGGGTATAAATGGAATAGCTCCCTGTGGTGGTGGGGGGGGAGGGGAGAACTTGGCAGGGTTTAACCTATTGTAAGTTAATTCAGGGTTCAATTCAGGAATCTGCACTGTGGGATTTGATCTGGAAGGCAGGCCTGTGCTGGGAAAAGGGACCTCATCCCAACAGTGCCTGTGGTCCAGAAACACCGGGGCCCATCACGAGGAAGCAGTTGGTTAGCTGACAGCTCAGCAGAAATCCCTTTTTGAACAATACTGTGAATGGAAAGCATGCCTTGGGGCTTCACAGGTGTGGAGTGCACAGCAGTGCCTTTACCCTGCCTTACAACTGTGCATCTAAGATTCCCCCCCACCAGTTGTTCCCTCATCTCTGTCTTCACGGCACCTCAATGATTCTACTTACTATCTGCCAATCTGCACAGCAGCAGAGATCTGGGAAATTTCTGCACTGTGCAAAGCACGTCAGAGGGCTGGAATCTGCTGCAGTAGGCCGAGGACAGACTGGCCTTTACTTGCAGCAAACCAGTTTATGGGAGTAAGAGCCCAAGTGAGCATCATCAAAGACACAAATAAGACCCGTCAGCATGTTGCCTTGTCTCGGGTAGGAAAAAAAGTGAAAGTATTGCCTTTGGCCTGCAGATCTTGCCCAAGCTGTTTGCTTTTCTGATGCTGTCCTGTATTCTAGCTTTGGTCCCCTGGCAGTTTTCTGGAAATATCTGAGATTTCCCCCTGTGCTTGGAGTGTGCATCCTTATCCTTCCTCCTGTCACAGGGGCTCCAGGTCCCAAGTTCTGCCACCTCCTGCACTGATGGTCCTCACCCACCCCTACCCACACAATCTGTTTGTTTCCTACATAGTACTCAACACTAGATGCATAAGAATGTGTGTGTGTGGTATATTGTGGATGTGATTTAATTTGCAGATCTGGGAGAGAGTCTTCCATTCCTGCTGGGCTCAGTCTGCTGAACCGATTCTGGTTCAGTGTGCCTGTGGCACCTGCACCCTGACCCGTGCAATGCTCATCACCCTCTAAGGCCTCTGTCCTCATAGCTGAGCTGTGACAAGAGCACTGTATCTTCATTCCCTGCACGGTATGTCGCCACAGACGAGTAACCAACCTCACAGTGAAAAGATGAGCAGAGAAATGAACAGAAAAACAAGTGAAGGTAGGAACATAAGCCCCTAATGAATGCCGCAGAGTGTGTGGTAGACCGGTAGGGTTCTAGATTTCAGCTACACCTCTGGGAAATGCTTCTGGAAGTGTGATGAGCTGCCCCCAGGAGTGCCTTGACTTTTCCACCGCTCCTCAGAGTATTTCAGAGTTCCTGTCTACCCAGGCCTCTCTGGATGGACTGCAAGCCCTGTGCCCCGGAAGCTGGTTCTGGCTGGGTCCCTAATGTGCCCCAGCTCCCTCTTTCCATGGTGTCTGGCCTTCAGGAATTGTAAATAAATGAAACATGGCATTGACAAGGAAAGGAAAGCGGAAGCAGAAGCTGGAGCAGATAGTTAGCTGTGCCCCCTTGCTTTCTTCAGCTCTGGAGGCTTTTCAAACCTTTTCATTTTTATTTATGCGGTGGGTCACCACACAACTTGGGGAGTTAGTTCTCTCCTTCAATCTTGTTGGAGCAGTCATTTCTGCTGCTGTAGCCTGGTTCAGGCTAGCTGATCCACAAGCTTCTGGCTGATTGTTTTCTGCCTCCCTTCTTGCCTTAGGCATGTTGTGGATGCAGATGTGAGCTACTTACATCTGGCCATGGATTTGAACATGGATTCTGCAGATCAGATTCAGGTCATCAGACTTACACAACAGCCATTGTCTGCCTGAGCTGTCTGCCCAACCAGTTTGTTTTCTTTTGGATCCTGGAAACGGAACCCAAAACATTCCTCCGAATGCCATTCCTCAGCTGCATTGCCAGATCTTCGCTGTTGTCTTTTCATTATTTGTTCTTTAATGCATTGGCAGCGTTTCCATTCACAAATATGGTTGGCTGTTGTAGTTTGAATGTAATTGGCCCCCATAAGTCCATGGGGAGTGGCTCTATTGGGAGATGTGGCCTTGTTGGAGGAAGTGTATCACTGTGGGGGCAGACTTTTAGGTCTCCTTTGATTAAGCTTCCTCAGTGTCACAGTGCACTTCCTGTTGCCTTCTTATCAAGATGTAGCCAGCACCATGTCTGCCTGCATGCCGTCATGCCTTCTGCCATGATGATAATGGGCCGAACCACTGAAACTGTAAGCTACCACCTCAATGAAATGGTTTTGCTTTATAAGAGTTGCTGTGGCCATGGTGTCTCTTCACAGCAATAGAAATCCCAGTGAAGACATTGGTGGAATGTTTGAAAGGGCCTGGTGGTTTCCCAGGATAATAAATGCTTTTATAAAAAGACCCAGCAATAGAGTTACCAAAACCTATAAACCTCTATATGTGGAATGTCATTGTCACTCGTCACAATTTCTCCTGCGTAGCCTTAATTCTTATTCCAGTTAGCGACTCAATTGCAGTTAGTTAGCTGCTAACTTGTCTCATGTAATCAGAAAATACTGCATCATCCTTCTGAAGGTCCCCTTACTAGCACTATGCCCACCTTTATTCCTCCACAAGCCCTCCTTTCTTGGAACTGTCTTCTACATGGCTTTGCACTCTGCTCAGTGCCTCCCATTCCTCTGAGTCTGTCAGCCTGCAACACCCTCTGTGTGGCGCCCACCTCAGGGCTCTGTGTGGCACCCCTGCTGACCTGTTCTCGCATTCAGCCCTTTTGCCAAATTCCTGTTCATCCCCCAGGACCCAATGAGGTCTCAATCCTAACCCTTTAATTTACGGCAGAGGGAGGTGTGCTTGTTTGTTTGGGTTCCGGTTCATTTCGCTAATGGACAAAGGTTTCTCCTCCACCCATGTCTTCTTGAAAGAAAGAATTTAGTCGAGAGACAGAGACAGTGGCAGTTTAGACAGTTTATTTAGTAAGACTGCAGTTGGTGGTCTATGAGGTGGATGATCTACAGCCCATTGGGTCCTGTGTTGTGGTTTTAGGAGAAGTTTCTTATGAATATTTATAAAATGGGTAGTATAGTCCTTAAATCCTAACCCTTAGTCAATATGGACTAGCTTTCCATTTTAGGGTTTTTTCCCCCATGATCCTCTTGAAAAGTTAACAAAGAGGGTCATACTGTAAATGATATGTTAGGATGACCCTGGGGTCTCTTTAGGTCATGGACTTTTGCACAGGTCCCCCGATAGGGAAGGTGCCCTGGTGCCGTTATCTGATGCAGGAGGAAGACCCTAACTGCAGCTTCAGGAATGCTTCACCGCGGAGGGACGTTTTGACTGTTGGGAGACAGTGTCCTTGGGTCCCTCACATCTTCCTGCCCTACAAGGAGGCAGCTAGCCAGACCCAGCTGCTGTTTTCCTTAGGTCTCTAATACCTGCCCCCCCACCTCAGTTTTGCCCTCATTTTGTACAAAGTTGCAGAATTCTGGCTATTTGCTCTCTTCCTCTGGGTATACCTGATGGCCAGATTTCTTCAATGGTTTTATTTTGCAGCTTTGAAACAGCCCTTAAGGAAGCTTTGTTAAATACTAGTGCTTTTTAAAAAGCCCTAAATATCTTGCCCTTATACAAACCCTAATCTCGAGCTAGCTAAAATCCAAAATTTGATCGGATATAATGTTTTGTGGGAAAAACGTTCAGTTTGTGATGCCACCTGAAGAAGATGGGCAGTCCACGGTGGACCTTGTATCCGGTCCCTCTGCAGGTCTTGCTGTCACATTCCATTTTCAGGTGCTACTGGAACCAGGCTTCATGTAGCAGTTTATTAAACAGCAACATTTCATATATTAATGAGTGGCTTTGTAGCAACAAGATTGCATGCCTTACAATGGTGATTCTTTATATTTGAAAACCTCCCTAATTAGACATCTTTTTCTGCAAGTCAAAAGATGTAATTTATCTTGCAGTTATGCATAAATTGGAGCACCGCTGGGTGCCACCGCCATTGTCATTAAAACATTATTTGGTAAATTAGATCTGTATTTAGTTTAGATCTACTGATTGAAATAGTATTGTGACAGATAGCGGAGGAAGGCTGAGTGCTCCCCTGTGTGGATTCTCCTGCTGTCATCTCATGTCACAGCTCTTCTCTGCGTCTCAACGCTGCAGACCATCCCAGAAAAGTCTGGGTCATCCCGTGGACTCTCACCTCCCACCTGTCTGTCCCCATGCAAAGCTGTGTGCAATTCCACCTTCGCATGCCCAGCCTTTCAAACCTGTTCTAGTTCTTCCTTCTGCATTTCCTTTCCTAATTCTTCCTTCTGGGTTTCCTTTATCCTTCATGAGGAAGCCTCTCAGAAGGCATAGACCCCAGGCTTTGACCCTCACAGTTAACACTGGAGCTGCACAGTTGTGTGATTCTATTGGGCATCACTCAGACCCCTTCTGCGACTTGGCAGCCAAACGTCGTTGGACTGAATCAGAAATCAGCTCCAGGATGGAAGTCTTCTCGGGGGATGGACTCTCCGTAGATGATCAATTAAGAGCAGGTGTGATTCTGCTTCTGCGGGTGGCAGAACCCCTGGGGCAGTGCAAACACGCAGGAAGACTGACTGATTCCCAGTGCTCTGTCACCCCAAAATGGACTGGGCCAGGTTGGCTCCAAGGCCCAGGTGTATTAAATGAAAATTAAAACAGAATTGAATGTACTGTTTGCTGAGGGAAAAAAATTATTATGACCTAAATTTAGATCCAGTTTTTGTGCCTCCTTCTGTTGTTTTATTTGGAAAATGGAATCTTAAAATAGCTTGCTTCATCATTAAAGAGAAGAATGTAACATTGCTTAATTAAAAGAAATCCAGTTGACAGTTGACTTCTGCCCTTCTGAGTGTTGAACCGACAGTGACTGATCAACAGCTAAGATGTTGAGGAAAGAGGCCATGGGCAGATGCTCAGCCAGGCTTTGAGTTAGCATCTACCGTGCTTAGGTCAACTTGACACAAGCTAGAGTCATCTGAGAAGAGGGAACCTCTGTTGAGAAAATGCCTCCATAAAATCATGCTGTAGGCAAGCCTGTAGGGCGTTTTTTAAATTAATGATTGATGGGAGAGGGCCCAGTTCATTGTGGGTGGTGCTATCCCTAGTGGTCCTGGGTTCTATAAAAAAGCAGGCTGAGCAAGCCATGAGAAGCAAGCCAGTAAACGGCACCACCCCCTCCCCCATGACATCTGTATCGCCCTGTTTGAGTTCCTGTCCTGACTTCCTCAGTAACAGACTGGTTTCTGGAAGTGTAAATGAAATGAATCAGTTCTTCCCAAGTTGCTTTTGAACACTTTTGTCACCACAATAGAGAAGTAACTAAGACGGTGTCTATCAAAGCCACCGATGGCCAAGTAAAAGGAGAGGCTCAGGGCCTATGAAGCAAAGTGAAAAAATAGCTGTATAGCTGTGGTGTCTCCCTATTCCTGGAGTAGCTTCCTGTGCTGTCATTCATGAGAAAGACCCTGCTCCATGGAGTCAGTCCATACCTGTCTGCTGTGTTGGTCTTCTCTCTAAGTCCTGTCTCTTGCAACGACCACCCTCCTGTTTACTCCATAGGTCCAATAAAACAGTGGTGTTTATTCTTTTCTTTCTGTTGATGGTTTTGATGCCAATGTGACTACAGATGTCAGTGATGTGCCCTATAGGTTTGTGGTGGTATTTAATCCAGCAGTACCTCCTTCATGTAGGAACTCTGTGTGCATATGTACAATATGAGATATATATTATACCTATATTATATACCAAACCATAATATATATGAATATATTATATCCAAATAGTCCTCATATATTTATGTGATTTGTATTACTATATATGACAGATGACATATTAACATATACAGGAAGCTCCATGCACCTTCTGTGGACAGAATAATTGAACTATTTATACAGCATTGTATTAAGTCATCTAGAAATGGTACAGAATATATAGGAAGATGCAGGTAAGTTCTATGCAATTAGTACACTATTCTTTATAAGGGACTTAAGCATTCCTGGGCTTTGGTGCTTTTGGCAGGTGGGATGCCTGGGGCTAGACTTCTGTGGATACAGGTGAAGGATTCTGCACACATTCAGACACACTCATCCAAGCACACCCCACCTCAAGGAATCCTTGTAAAAATAGTGATATGATAACTCTTATTGGGGAGATAAGGAGAATGCCTCCCATGGAGGTTGCATTTTACAGTTTTATTAACATCAACACAGCTATGAAATATCACAGTGTACTATTTGACAGCACAGGCTCTGGGGGGGGGGTGGATTGAGATACCAGCTTTATGCTTGGGATCACTTTGGGATCAAAGGTCAGTTGCTATCTCTCTGTTCCTTAGTTTTCCATTGGTAACATGAGACAGAGCATTATGGGTAATTATAAAAGCTGATTGGCTTAAGAAGAAGCACAGGCAGACACGGTGTATGGTTAAATCTTCAATGATGTTGATTGATCTCGGGTTGAGCTCAACACTGAGCAACTTGTCACAGGTAACATGAACAGTGTCCCTTTGACCACATGCTCTGACAGTTATTGTTGGTTTGTGCCTCTATCTGTATTAGTTCTTCCTTGTTGCTACGACAAATACCTGGCAGAAACAACTTGAGCAAGGAAAGGTGCACCTAGGCTCCTGGTTTCAGAGGGTTCTGTCTGTGGTCACTCAGACAGAGCATCATGGTGGCGGAGAGGAGCTGTTCCCTTCATGGGGTGCCAGGAAGCAGAGAGTGGAATTAGAAGGTGCCAGGAATAACAGACTCCCAAGAACTCACTTCCAGTGGCCTGTTTCCTCCAGCCAAGCCCCATCTCCCAAAGTCTCCATAACCTCCAAATATAGCACCACCAGTTAGGGACTAAGCTTTCAAACTATGAGCTTGGCAGGGACCTTTCAGGTTCAGATCAGAACAGTGGATGAATGCCTGCAGAACTTACCAGAGTCTCCCCTCCCCGCGACCAGTCCTGCAGCAGAACTGGTGTGTGGGAGAAGTAAGTGCCTTAGCTCGTCAGCTCCCTCCCATTCCAGCATCAGTGGGGTTTGAGAGTCACAGGCTTGCAGGTTGCTGTGTTCCCACACACCCACAGAGAGGCCATTGGGGGTTCTGGCTTTAAGTGGAAATGGATTGGCACTCCCCACAGTACTCCCAGCTTTATACTTTCAATTAGTATTTGCATAATCATCCAAGTCTATCAATGGGGATCTGTGGTTTGGTCCTAACAACTGTGTTATGCTTTTCTTTGAAGTCTGCAAGAAATTCATAGTCTCAAATTAATTTTCCTTGCTATACATAAATTAATTTTTTTCCCTTAACAACAAGATCACCAAAATAAAACTCCATTTTCAATAAACAAGCCAACAGGCAACATCAGACCTGGCAGTTCTGGTAGCAAGCTCTGCACCTACCAGAGGCAAAGGGAACATGAGCAAAATGGAGGCCGGCATAGACAGAATGCCTTGCCATTTCTCCGTAAAAGGGTGGGGGAGTGGGGGTAAGTTGGTTTCACCCAGTCCCTTTTTTTCTTACATCTGATATCTGGTCAGACCGGTTTGGACTTGCATTCCAGGAGTCAGCTGTGAGATCATGGAGAGCTGCCTCCTGTCCCACTAAAATGAGAATGGCATAGACATGGGCAGAGGCCTCCAGAGCACAGAGTCCTGTACACAGCGCAATGATGAGCATGGAGTAGAGTTGGATATAGGTCATGGTCCTTACTTAGTTTGACATTTCAGTGTGTACTGAACTAGCAGAGAAACAATGGAGGCAGGTCTCTTGTGTGGAGGATGTTTTGTCCCAGCTGACAGCAAGGCAGATGCACTCTGTCTGTAGCAGGAACACTTGAGCTATAAGAGCTGGCTCTGACTGCAAACCGGTAACTCCTGTCCCTACTGAGGCAAAGAGCCCATGTTCCTGCAGCATCTTTGATGCCTCCTTGGTATCAGAGCCCAGAATCCCATCCATTTTTCCTAGATGTTCACTTCTGTTATCTCTTTGACTCCCACTTTGGAGCTGAGTCCTGCTTGGTCTTTGAGCATTGCAGGAGTGTGGCTCCCTGTCCTGGCCACCTTCCTTGGGTCGTTGTTATAGGAGAGTGAACACTGAATACTTTTCTACCGGGTAGCAGCACTGTGTAAGATGTGGTTTGGCAAAGATCCTGCAGTCCTTTGTAGCAAGAAGCTATATTAATCTCACTTGATTGTTAAAAAGCATCCCTAATGGAATTTCAATTGCACTGCAGCCCCTGGATAAACCTGCCTAACTCTGTTAAAAAGTCTGAGATGAAAACATATTTCACTGACAGAGAGTTGAGCTTTAGTTTTCTGTTGTGGATATAAACTACCCTGAAATGTAGAAACACTGAATAGCTACATTTTTATTGTGTTCATAATTTTGTGATGGAAGAATTTAGGAAGGGCACAGTGGAAATATTTTACTTGTGACTGCAATTCCCACAGATGGCTGGGACATTGGATTGGGGCCCGAAGTTTGAGGTCATAGTTCTGACTATCAGTCAACTTTCTTGGCTTTCTGTGGCGTGTCTCCTGGGTCTGTATATTTGAGAAGATTCTTGTTAAGGATTGGATCTTAAATGTCCCTCAAAAACACATGTGTTGAAGGTTTGGCCCTCCAGTGCAGCAGGGTTCAAAGGTGGGGCTTTGGAATGTGATTGGGTCAGGGATCTGACCTCCCTTGATGGATTTATAGCTTAATGGACTATGGGAGGCAATAGAGATTATGGGTAGTGGAATCTACTTGGAGAAGGGCAGTCACTGACTGGTATGTGTCCTTGAAGGGCATTTGTGGTCCTGTAGTCTCCCTCTCTCCCCTTCCTGACTGCATGAGTTGAACAGATCTTCTCTACCCAGTACTCTGTCTCACAAGCCCAGGGAAAAAAATGGAGACAAATGACCTCGGACTGAAACTGTGAGCTAGTTTAGTCACAGTACTTTTCTTATGTACTTTGTCCCAGTGGCTGAAAGTTGACAGACACAGTTGTTCCTCTCACATACTGTAGCAAAACAGAGGCTGCACAGCTGGGAGCAGCTGCCACACCAGCTTTCTGGCTCCCTGTGGCCTGTCCAGGTGGCTGTTTGTGCCCATTTCATGATGTGATGCTTGTTTCATGATATCTAGCTTCTCCTGGGGTGCTTGGGCCAAAGCTGCTTGGATCCTTATGACTCATCTTTCTGTTTGAGTATCATTTCTAGCACCTTCTCTTGTTCAAGCAAGCCACAAAGGCTGGCCCATATGCATGGGGTAGGAATTAGACCTTCCTGCCCAACAGGAAGAGAAGCCGCCTCTGATGTTCCACAAAAAGCTTCTTTTAAATTTCAACTTTAAAGTATTTTAATACCCTCAGATGAGACTCAACATAATGTCCCACTTGAATATTTAATATCTTGTTCAAATATTTCATATAATGGCGGAGACCATTTCATCATAGCCCTTAAGATCTTCAAACTGTGGAGACGCCCTCAGAACTGATGTGTATGAGAAAGGAGCTGCTGGGGATGAATGGCCGTCTTGGAAAATGCTCCTGCGCATATGGATAAAGCATTCTGTCCTGATGGTGGCAGTCACCTAGTTTCTAGCAAACGGCTGGAGCTGCTTATAAGTAATGGTCACCGTAGTGTGTGACAACCATAACATCTGCCCTGGGTCTTCTGGGGTTGTCTTCTGGGTGACGGTGTTCCGAGAAAGTTGATGCAATGTACCATAGGTTGGGTAGGACAAGCATCAGAAAGTTCCTTGTGCCTCAGTGCTATGGAGACTGAAGCCTGAAGTAGTTGTCTTGTTTACTCTTTGGCTCTTTGAGGGGTCCGCCACCCAGTTCCCAAATAAATCACACAGAGTCTTATTCTTTCTTATGAATGCCTGGACTTAGCTTGGCTTGTTTCTTGCTAACTTTTCTTAAATCATCCTGTCTAATTTTTGATTCTAGACTTTCAACCTTCTCTATACCTTTCTTTACTGACCCCCTGGAGTCCTCCTCTCCTCTTTTGGAGCCTTGATTCCTCTTCCCAGATTTCCCCTCCTGTTTCTTCTCTCTGCTGGCAGCCCCACCTATCCTTTCTCCTGCCTAGCTATCAGCCCATTCAGCTCTTTCTTAGACCAATCAGGTGTTTTAGACAGGCAAAGTAACACAGCTTCACAGAGTTAAACAAATACAACATAAAGGAATACAACACTTCCTTGTACCATTAAACAAATACTCCACTGCGTAAACAAATGTAGCACATCTTCAACCAGTATTCCACAGGCCTGAGGTGATGGTGTTGGCAGGGTTGCTCCCTTCCAACAGCCCCAGGAAAGAGCCCTTTTCCGGACTCTCTACAAGCTTTGATGGCACACTTCTCTTCTTTGGTTCACAGGTGCATCATTCTGTCATGTACCCTTCTGGTGGCATGGCATCCTCCCTTTGTGCACGTCTGTCTGCTGAGCTCTCTCCTTTGCATGAGGACACTGTTGGATTGTATTAGGACCCTTCTATTCTAGTGCTAGATGGGTACTAGATGCACTGTTTTGTGTTAAAATAAGACAGTTGAGGTCTTAGAGGTTGTGATGCCAATATGTGAGTTTCAAGGGAGATAGAATTCAACTTACAAAGTAGGATTGCCTTTGAAATTAAAAAGTTTTAACTTTTCCTTGGGAACTAAAAGTAAGCAGATAAAGACACAAGAATAACTTAACACTATAAATAAATACACATCAGAACAGAAGGGTATTATACTGAAGAGAGTAAGGTCATTGAATTTTATTATTAATGCATTTTAAAGCATGTAGCTATCCATTTTCCCCTCAAGACTAGGTGCCCCTGATGGAAGTGACTATATTTTTCACCAAGAGTGGAATGAGACCTATGAGGAGGTGGTTCTCTGTGCCGTGACTTCAGATATCTGTCCAGGCTGCCCTCAGCACAGGGCTCAATTAACAGTTACCT
Source organism: Ondatra zibethicus (assembly GCA_004026605.1). Classification (NCBI taxonomy): domain Eukaryota; kingdom Metazoa; phylum Chordata; class Mammalia; order Rodentia; family Cricetidae; genus Ondatra; species Ondatra zibethicus. Next base: position 162,283 of record PVIU01001186.1, on the reverse strand, counting down.
TTTCCTTCTTCTGGCACTAATGATTCCCCTGTAAGACTCCTCACTGACCCTTCATGGACCCATCTTTTCTGGGCTCAGATCAGGAACTGCATACATTTGTATAGAGTTTTAAGAAAATCTGTGTGGTAATGGTTTTTTAATTTAGATTATGAGTCATCTGTTCTCTTAATTATTTATGCACTAACTTATTCATATCCTCTAAAATTTTTTATTATAATTTACTTAATCAATGAAAACATTGCATTTGTGCATATTTGTATGACAGAGCATCATTTCAATAATGTGTGCCATGTATAATGTCATATAGGCTACTTAGCATATTTATTACCCTAAGCATTCATGTCTTTGTGCTGGGAGCATTCAACATCGTTTCTGTTAGCTATCTTAAGCACACAGTGTTGTCGAGGTTTTCCTACTGTGTCAGAGAATGGGAAGCACTCATCCTATTCCAGGGTGCTTCTGTGCCATTGTCCATCCTCTCTCCGTACCCCTCACCACCTTCTCCAGCCCCAGCAATCACAGTTCTACTCTCTGCTTCAATGAGATCAGCTTTTAGCACAGCTTTTGATGTTGCTTTCAATTCTCCCCTGGCCTCTTCTGGGTTTCCCAAGACGGCGTGAAGAACCATTTACTGACATTGCTCTTCATGTCCCGGAGGGTGTTGTTAGGATCCCACTACTCCATCAGCAGCAGTTGTCTGAAGGGACTCTGTTGACCCCTCCCCCCGGTTCCCACCACTCTCTCTTTCTTGGCATGGTCTCACACTGTAATCCAGGCTGGCATGGGATTGGCTATGTAGCCAGACTGTCCTTGCTTCTCCTGCCTCAACCTCCTAGAGCTGGGATTACGTATGAGCCAATGCACCAGGCTTGGGATTTCCTGTTTCCTTTCATCTGTTTTTCTCAGGGTGAGAGGATCCAGCAGCTTTCTGGACTTTGTGTGAGCCTCATATTGGGATACATTTTACTAAGGTGCATTTTATTTTGGTGGTTTGTAGTGTTATCCTAACAAGCAGTAGATTATCACATAGAGTGTGTAAATTGTTGGCACATGTTATTCGTGTGTTAGTGCCATGAGCTTCTTTTCCTTGCCCAGTCCTTCCAGAGCTGATGGCTGGCAGTGCCAGACAAGCCTTGTGACACTGCAGTTGTGTTTTGGGGCAACGACCCATTCCTCTCCTTAGACACCCTGATCTCTACCTCTTCTCCTCGGGTGGATTAGTGCTGGGGGTGTGAGGAGAGGGAAAGCTGGACTTTCGGTCTATCAGGCACCAACACCCCTCCCCAAGATCCCTGAACTACCAGGAGCTTAAAGCATGAATGCTTTATTTCTGGCTTTGAGTAGGTCTGCCACCCTGAGATGATGGCACTTGCAAAGGTGAGTAACTTATCCCAGCCTAGCGGCTCAGCTTGTCTTCTTGGTATGCTGCCACTGATGAGCATGGGCATGCCAGGGTTCACGCTGTACATTCATGTGTGTTAGCACCACATTGTCACTGATGGGCATGGGCGTGCCAGGGTTCACGCTGTACATTTATGTATGTTAGCACCACATTGTCACTGATGGGCATGGGCGTGCCAGGGTTCACTCTGTACATTCATGTGTGTTAGCACCACATTGTCACTGATGGGCATGGGTGTGCCAGGGTTCATGCTTTACATTCATGTGTGTTAGTACCACATTGTCACTGATGGGCATGGGCGTGCCAGGGTTCACGCTGTACATTCATGTGTGTTAGCACCACGTTGTCACTGATGGGCATGGGTGTGCCAGGGTCCACGCTGTGCATTCATGCTCAGATACTGCCTGGCAACCCTCTAGTTATGCAGATTGTTCTTAAGATGGTGAGATGCCCAACCTGCAATGCTGGATCTTTCCTGCATGCCAGAAGGCAGATGCCAGCTAGTGACCAGCATGCTCCTGCTGCAGACTGAGAAGCAGTCCCCTTTGATGTTGCTGAAAACCATGCTCTAACATTTTTCTTCCTATATCAAGCAGGCAAACATTACAGGAAGACCATTCATTCTGACTGGAACTCATCTCTTACACGACTAATTTGATTCAGGGCTGAAATCAGGGCAGTGACAGCTTCCCGGCATGCTGTAGGGTTGTGAAGCATAAAACTTGTGCCCAGCCCTGGGGATCTGAGCAGCCAGCATCCACTTATTTATAAAGGCAGCTTGCAGGGAGACTGAGTGCGACTGTGGGAGGTATTTATGGTTTATGATTGCTGTTTGGACTTCTAAAACAAGTTCCATCTTTTAGAACAGTTCACAGTTTTGGAGAACTGGGGTTGCTGTCCAAAGAACACCCTGTGTTTCCCCATTAGTGGTGTCTTGGATTTGCATAGTACATTTATGAAAATTAATGAGCTAGTGCTGATATAGTGTTATTAATTCAAATGCGTAGTCCACTCATGTTTCTTTAGTGTATACCCAGATCTCACCCAGGATGTCACATGTTAGGGGTTGAATCTGATATGACCCCATAGACTCAGGTATTGAACCCTTGGTCCCCAGCTGTGACACTGTTTTGAAGGTTATAGAGTCTGGGAAGTTGGATCTGTCTGGGAGTAGGTCACAAGGGTCAGGCTTTTGAAGGTTATACCCACTCCTAGCCCTGGCCTACCTTCTGGTTCTCCCTGGAGGAGTCTCCACAGCGTACTCCCTCCTGCTCCAAGACCTGAGCTGTTCCCACCAGGATAGACTAAATCCCTGCAAAACTGCGAGCCCAAACACATCTTCCTTTTGAGTTGTTTCTAGACATTTTGTCACGGTCATGTGAAATGTGAGCAGTACTTTCATTATGCCCCTTCCCTGTGTCTCCTTATATTCTCTTGGTTGTGACCTTGACCTTCTGAAGAATACTGGTCAGAAATTCTGTAGGATGCCTCCCTCTCCATCTCTCTTATAATCTGTTTGACGTTTGTATTTGGTGGCATTTGGAGGCAGAAGACCACAGGGCAAAGGGGTCTTCTCATCCCATCATTTCAAGGTTTATGAAGTTACATTGTGTACTGTGCTTGAGGTGGACCTTGGTCACATGACTAAGGGAGTGATACTCAGGTTTCTCTAGGACAAGCTACCTTCTTTCTCACTGCTTTTTTTTGGAGGAAGTCCCTCTCTGTAGCCCTTACCTGAGGTGTGAGGAGTGAGCCTCCTTCAGCCTGAGGGTGAAGACTCTGCATAAGTTATTTGTGATTCTTCTGCTTGTGAGAGTTCTTTCTTCATTATTTACTTCCTTATATAAATAAAGATGTATGAATCTTTACTTAATATTTCTGTTATATTCAGTATTACTTCATTATCTTGCTAAAATTATTTCCATTCAGCTCCCGTGTCCCTTTAATACAACCCCAGCATTGTGAGGCCATTGACTTTTGTCTTTTTTTTTTTTTTTAAATAGTTCTGGAAATTGAATCTAGGACCTCACCTGTGCTGGGTAAATGTTTTTCCACTAAGCTGTATCCCAACCCAAGCCATCATTTCTGTGCTTTCTGCTCACCCTCTGCTTCTCACCTAGTTCCCGAGCAAATCAGTCAGTTTTCTGAGGAGGCTGGACTCTGGGTCTCTTTTTGTTAGAGAATGGTATTAGGAAATCTGGATGCTGGGCTATCAGTACTTTTAGAATTCTTTGCTTCTAAGACTCTACTGACAAAATACAAAAATATATGTGCTTATTAATGTATGTGTTTTACAGATGTTTCTGTCTGTACCTACACAAACATGAGCTCAGAGTGATGTCTTGGGTGACAGTCTGGGCCACGCGCTCACCCTAGCCTCCTTCCCTGTCCTCACTCCAATAATGAGTTGATCCTCGACATCTGCTCTTCATTTGCACCCTTGTTTAATTCCAGCATGCGTGTGGGGTGATGCTTGTTGTTCGCTGGAACTCCTAGTTGGGAGACAGCTTTAGCGAGTACAGCGCGTGGGTTGCTGGCACAGAGCTTCATCTCCCCTCAGGTGTACAGGCTTTGCTTGCCTTTAAGACTTGCCAGGGTCCGCATATCCCCTACTTCAGTGGGGGTCACTTTACATATGTCTAATGCAGTCCTCTTGGCCTGTCATGCTCGTCACTCCATTCTAGGATTCTCTGTCACTTTAAACGATTACATTTTTTGTCAACTTTTGGGTTTATTCTTCGTGACGTATGGAACATCAGCTCAAACATATGCCTACTGTCATGTGTTCACTGTTACGGAAATGTAAAAGTAGCACCCCACTTTCCTGCATTTCTGCTACCCAAACCTCCCCGCTGCTGTAAAGCCCTGGAAACCACTGGCTTTTTCACTGTGTCTGTAGTTTTGACTTTGCAGACTGTGAGCCACATCACCGGGATTGGAAGGTGAGAGCTGAGATAAGCAGACCCAGGTGTGAGACAAGATGATAAAGGATGTGGGCTGTGCTAACTGGTTCTAACTGCGGATGGCAGAGACTCCAGACTCATCTGTTCTCCTTGTTTTTGTCCCCATTTTTTTTATTTTATTTATTTATTTTATTTTTTATTTATTTATTTTTTGTCTTTGGACTTCTCTGAGAAGTCCTCGTCTCAGAGGTCTTTTGGCTGTCACTCATATGGTTGTCCCGGAGCACTGTTGGTGTGGGAAGCATGGGGGTAAGGTGATTTACTATGGTCATTAAGTCCTCAGTGGGCCATGATCTGCACAAATCCTTCTTAGACTTTTTCTTCTCCCTTAGGTGAGATGGGAGTGGGAAAAGACCCTTTTTCTAGATTGGAGAATGAGCTAGTAAAGTCTGTTCTCCTGCAGAGTGGGCTGCCATGCAGGGCCTCTTGTTCACGCTTCCCCAAGAACAGGCTTCCTGCCTGTACACAGCCCACAGGTGATCTTCCTGGGCGCTTAGCCATGAGAACATGAGAGTATTCTTAGAGATTAAATGCCCTCAAGTGTGGGGATTCCTAAGGGCTGGCACCCAGCAACCTTATTATTATTATTAATTATTATTTTATTTTTAGCTCAGGCTCAAATGCCTCTAGCATTTGTCCAAGATCAATCTGTTCGGGACTCTCATTAGTCTATGGCTCCAGGATTGTCTTCAGATAAGCAGATGCTAGACCCTGGCCTCACGGGCTTCAGATTCCAGAGAAGTTTGTCAGGATTCTACCTCTCTAAGGAATGTGACCAAAGCCACCCATCTTCAGTGTGTTCTTTTGTGCTGTACCTATAGGAGCTGAAACTGGATGTTACCATTTGCCTTTTTATATACGAATTGTTAGTCCAGGTGGCTCTCTTACCAGCAACTCGTGTGTCTGGAATCTAGGGGTCTTCACCTCTAGTCTTGGGGGTGTGGGTGCTCTCCACTATGCTGTTCAGTCAACAGCATCTCCACCTCTAATCTTGGGCGTGTGCATGTGTCTGGGCATCTTCACCCTAGTCTTGGGGGTGTGGGTCCACTCTGCTGTGCTGTTTGGCTGACGACAGCACTTAGATTCAGTAGCGGGAGAATGCAAGCTTCTCAACAGTCAAGACCGCCATGGTTAATCCAACCTGGATACATGTGTATTCTTGCAGAGGAAGTGAGGCTTCCCTCAACTTCTTGCCCAGAAAGACTGGGCTAATGGCTGGGTGTGTTGAAGCATGGCTCTGAGGCAGGAAGATTGTGGATTGGAGAACAGCCTGTGCTAGACAAAAAGATGCTTCCTCAAAACAACAACAAAACAAACCTCCACCGATTCCTTCCCCGCTCCAGACGTGACTTGTGTTTTACACTTGCTGTCTAGGTCCCATGTTCTTCCTCTTTCCTCTGTGTCTAATTGAAAACACAAGAGCGTCTGGAGCTCAGAAGACTCCATATTTCCATTCGTCTGAAATTAAATGACAGCCTGCTGTAAACTGTCTTCTGGTGCCTGTGGCAATGCCCCTGGCAGCAATGAGGTGCTCCTGGAACCTCCCAATGGAGGCTCCAGTTCAGTTTGAGTGGGTGGCACAGATGTCAAAATGAGATGGCCTTGCTTTTTTATACTTCTGCTTTGAATAGAATTGCTATTTTAAGCGGCATATCATTAAAATGTAGGTTTTTATATGGACCGTTAAGTAAATTTGGCTTCTCATCGCTCACACTTTTGCAAAGGAAAGAAAGGGCTGTAGCAATCTGAGTGGAAGAGGACATCTGGTTGCAGAAACTGGTTACTAGCGACTCTTTGCCAGTTAGCTTCTGTCTGCTGCACTAAGCCTGTAGACAGGCTGCCACGACTGTCCCTTTGTTTGTGCTGATGAGAATTTGCCGTCAATGTATATGTTATTCTGTTGGAACTTTGAAAAGCTAAGCCCCTCAGATGAGAACGTTTCTGTGGAACCTGCCTGTTGGTCCACTATGGGAGCCAAGTTCAAGTAGACATCCAGTCATGTAGGACCCAAGATCAAAAGAAGGGTAGCCAGCTTGCTGGCGACACCACAGAGCCTCTAACTTACCTGTACCTGTACTGTCCTAGTGCAGAAGCCACACTTGCGACATCTTGGGAGGAGGCTGCACATGACATGAGTTCATTTGGTTGCCTTTCACCTCATGCCTTTCTGTGGGCCAGAACCAGGCTTCTTTGAAACCTCTGAAGTGCTGAGGTGTCACATGACTTGGTCACATGACTGCTGTACAAGTTTTCTGGGTATTAGAATGAACACAGTTGGGGTTTTCTATGGTATATCTAATGCACTTGAGCATTTTAACAAGCCAGCAGTTATGGTAATTTTAATGGGAGATTCCTGTTCCACTTTGCATAAGTGATGAATTTAAATTTGATTGAGTCTTTGAATGCAAATCCTCAGAGAATAAAGATGAAATTCTTTAATGCTTTGTGGTCTGTCTCTGAGTATTCTGATTCAGTTTGACATCATTCCATTTACCAGGGCATTTGAAAAGCAACATGGTTTTGCCTTTGGCTTTGTAATTACCATAATTTGATTACTATGCTTCTTTAATGGACCAATAGGCAGAATATGCCTGAGAATTTTGAGGTGTAGCAGAGTTGGCATCCGTGTGATGGTAGTAACTGTATAGGGTTATAGATGCTCCTCAGGGTAGCTCCATTTGACCTAGTACTTGAAAGTAGCAAAAACCAAAAGATATTTGGGGTCATGTACTGAGTTCTATTCAAACCCTGAATTTCTTATTTTCCTCTCAAAAATCTCCTTTAGTTGGTTATTTTCATTTTTATTTAATACAATACTTTTTCAGTAACTTGGCAAATTTTATATTTGTACCAAAAATTTGTCCACAATACAATCATAATTCATATGACTTTTGTAACATCATTAATGTGCCTTATAACTTGAGGGGCACTTGAGATGGTAAGGTTCTGGCAGATGGGTTGTGTCACCAAGAATAACAGGGATCTGACTGCCCTCTCTTATATTTTTAAAGATGGTAACTGTGGACAAGCTTAGGCATATGCAGAGTGAAGGCCATGCCGCACGGAGCTGGCCTTCTGCTGCCTGCTATGACTGTCACTCACTCCTGGCCATTCTTGTCATCGGTACCCACTGCTGCTCCCTCTCCCTGAGTGAAGCCAGTCTGAGACGTCACACTATTTTGTTTCTAGATCCTAAAGAAAATGACCCATTTTCAAAATGGTCTTGCCACCACGCCATGAACGTTCCTGTAAATATAACTGCTTTTATTGCCAAATGTACCTTGTGTTCAGGTTTCTGTCTGTCTGTCTGTCTCTCTTCTTTTTGCTCTTGGCTGTGTCTCTCAGGGTTTTTCTTTCTTTTTTTTTAATCTCTCCTTTTTATTTTTTCCTGCTGCTGGGGACCACATGCCCATCTATGATCCTAGATCCACATGCTAGAAAAAAAAAATGTAGTCACATCCTGCTTAGCAATGGAGACATTTAGAAAACATGTCAATTAGTTTCATCATTGACCATATACTATGAACTCATTGAACAAACAGGATACTATAAGTCAGTGGCCTTTGGTGTAGTCAGGAAACAGGGTGGACTTGAGATGTGGGATGCCAGTTTTGGCAATAGTTAGCTGTTTCTTAGTAGGTAGGAGTGCACTTCCAAATAATGATTTTAAACTCCAGAGCACAGACCAGGGGTCTAGCTCAGTTGATAGTGTGCTGACCTGGGTTCCACAGTGCCCTAAGTTTGATCTCCAGAACTGCATCAGTGGAGAGTATTTGTGATTTCTTGTGATCCAGTGCTTAGAAAGGTAAGGGCAAGGAGATCGTAAGGTCAAGGCCAACCATGGCTATATCATTGACCAAAACAAAGACTACAGACAGCTAAGTGGTTAGTTTTAAAGTTACTCTAAAACCACTCTCTGTAAGCACTGGAGCTCGGATGGAAAGGGATCCTGGCAGTTGGGAGACAAGGAATACTAAGTGCTCAGATGGAAAAAATATTTTGAGTATCAGGGGCCAGGGAATACTGAGGTTTACAGCTCGGGTGGAAGAAGATTCTGGCAGTCAAGAGCCAGGGAATAGCACAGGTCACAATAAGCATAGCAGTTTACAGTCCTGCTCTAGGGAAAGGTTTCCCCAATGTAACAGTTCTGCTCCCGCAGGAGAGGGCTTCCCCAGCCAAGTTGTTACAGTTTGGAGAGTAACAACTCAGCTCTGCTAAGGGAAGGTTTCCCCAGCGGAAGTGTTACAGCTCCATCTCTGCTCCAGTGAAAGAAGGTCTTCACTCAAAACCTCATTCAAGAGATGTATTGGGAGGGAAGAATTCAGGAGAGTGGCTGCCTCTTCCAGGGTGGAAGAAGAGCAGCTGCAAACTGAACAGGTGCAGGGCTTATATAGTGCTTCTTGGTGGGGGGGATTTTTCTAGGGGGAAGATTTTCAGGGTGAGAATTGGCCTGATTTCAGTCCCTTGAGTGCAGATTAGCCAGAATCTCTGTTCAGGGTTTTCTGCTCAGAGATTGGTTTGTTTCCCTGCCCAGGGATTGGTTGGTTTTCTTCTTAGTTGATTGGGCAGATTTGACTCTGGTTTCAGGGCCAAACTGTGTGTCCTTCACTGGCTTTTTTTTTTTTCTTTTTGGCTCTAGTTTTGGGGCCAGGGCATATTTCTTTCACTGGCTCTGATTCTAGGGCCAAAGTGTGTTTCTTTCGCATTGGTTTCAGAGTCGGGGTGTATTTCTTTGGTTCTGGGTTTGGGGCTAAAGTATTCTTTCTCTGGCTCAGGTTTCTGAGCCAGGGTGGGTTCTTAGCTGGCCCTTTTCTCCTTCACTCTCCAGTTAAGCCACTAGCCCAGTAGGCTGGTTCACTTGCTTCATTTCTGCTTTTGCTTTTATGACTTTACATTTCATTTTTTCAATTAGTTTACTCTCATAGTTATAGAAAATGTTTGCTATTACAAAGTTAAACATATTGTCTTAGTTAGGGTTTCTGTTGCTGCGAACAGACACCGTGACCACAGCAGTTCCTACAAAGGAAAACATTTGATTGGGGTAACTCGCTAACAGTTTCCGAGGTTCAGTTCATTATCATCATGGTGGGGAGCATGGTGGCATGCAGGCAGACATGGTGCTAGAGAAGTAGCTGACAGTCCCACATCTTGCAGGCAATAGGAATTGAAGTGAGTGTTACACTGAGAGAAACTTAAGCAAACGAGACCTCAAAGCCCTCTGACACACTTCCTCCTCCAAGGCCACACCTACTTCAACAATCTAATAATGTCACTGCCTTTGCAGGCCATTTTCTTTCAACCCGCCATACATGCATGCATAATTTAGTATTTCTTGATACTTCTAGTTGTGATCGCTGTTCTCTCTGACCTGTTTCCTTACCTTCTCTCAACATCCCAATCCCCCGTAACTGTTGCTGTTTTATGCATTTTCTTTAAATCTGTTCAGTGTTGGGAGTTGAACCTCACCTGTGTTCTGCTTCTATTTAGAACTCACAAGCGAATAGTACATTGTCCATATAGTACATGTGTGCATGTGCTTTCTGCGTGTGGTTGTAGCTCTTGCTTCTGTAACATAATGCTATGCAATGCTGTATCCTGGGGACCAGAGAATGGATATGCGGAGCAGTTGCATAGGCCCCATCAGTGTGATGGATGCTGTGCCTTACTCCATGGCACTCTTCCTCGCCTCTTGTTTATCATTTGCATTTTTGATTTACCTCTAGTGGCTTTTGTATAGAGTATAAAAGATTTTTATTTTGTAAAGCTAAATTTATCAGGTTTTTGTTGTTGTGGAAACCTAGTTATAGGGTCTATTTCTCAACTCCAAAGCTATAGAGGGATTTCAGTTTTCTTCTAGTGCTTAAATGGATGTTCTCTGATTCTCTATCTCTCTCTTTTTCTCACTCCTCCCCTCCTCCCTCCCTCTGTTGTCCTTTACTTTCCCTCTCATTTGCATTTCTGTTCAGTTTGGAAATAATTTTGATGTAATTGGCAAGAAGCAGCTGCATCATTTCCCTTGTCCTTACGGCACGTAGCTGCACCATGTCAGTTGTTAGCAGTGTGCGTTTTCTCAGTGATTTTAGGTGACCTCCTTGGCATATACTAGACTGCAATAGACCAATGTGTCTGATTCTGGATATTTCGGTTTTGTTCCATTTGTCTGTCAGTTCGTAGATCAGAATTGCCCTGTCTCACCCCTGCAGACACTTCATGGGACTCTGTAGTATCTCCAGGGCTAGCCTTCCTTGCTATTCTTTATTGATTTCGCTTGGTTGTTCTTCTAGAAGAGGCGTATAATCAATTTGCCTGCCCTCTAGGAAACAATGATGGCAATTTTGCTTTATCATATTGCCATTAAATTCCATTAAATTTGTGGATTACCTTTGGGAGATTGACTTAATTTTTTTTTTTAGACAGTGTCTCATGTATACCAGGGTAGCCTCGAACTTGCTATGTTTAGTTCCTGTGTATTAATTACTTTTTTCATTTCTGAGCAAGATAGCTACAACAGCAATTTAAGGAAGGGAGAGCTTATTCTGTTCATCATTTGAGGGTGCAGTGCATGATGGGAGAAAAGTGATAGCAGCAGGAGCACATTGGCTCTGCCGTCAGCAGGCAGATAGAGATGTATGCTGATATTCTAGTTGCCTTTCCCTTTTTCCTTTTTATTCAGCCCGGGACCCAAGCCCATGGAATGGCACCTCCCACGGTTAGAGTGGCACTTCCCACCTCAGTTAACCTAGCCTAGAAACCTCACAGACATGCCCAGAGGTTTGTCTTCTGAGTGATTCTGGGTGCTATCAACATGAACCATCACCATGGCCTAGGACGACTGCACTGCTGCTCATTGTCCTGCCTCCAGCTGAGATTACAGGCTGGCATCACTATACCCGGTTATGCGGTGCTGGGGCTCTAACTCAGGGCTTCGTGATGCTAGGCAGGAGCTCTACTGAGCTGCGCACAGACCTGTCTCTCTAGTTGTCTACGCTGATCCATGCGCATGTTGTGTCTTCCTATTTGAATGCTCTGCTTTCATGAACAAGGCACCATGTCATTAATTGGCTTTTAGGCCATTCCTGTCATGTTCACAATCTTGTGATGCGTGTATTTTGCTAGTGTAGATGTGCATTCCTCTTCTGTTGTAGTTTGTAACTGGATGTCTGTGGTTTGAATATACATTACCAATCCTGTATATTTATTTTACAACCCTTTGAATATTTTCTTGTATTTTTATTATTTTATATACATTTTTCCTACAACTGAGGCCACATTCTCTACAAATAAAGAGAATTTAACCAAATCTGCATATTTTATTCCTCTTATAGTCTTCTCTAACCGTGCGGGGCTAACAACACCGCAGGCTCTAAATTGAAGCTTACTAGACACAGTTCACATGCCTTTATTCCATATCTTGACATGAGAAGTCTAATTGATTCTGTTAATTAAAATGCTGATCTTCATGTTACAAGTGAATACGTTTTCTGCCATGTGAGAGTATGACGGGAATGCCCTCCAACTCTGGCTTACCGTTTGGAAATGAAGGAACGCCAGGCGCTTTCTTCCTCCTTTAGCCGCTTTCCTCCAGCTCTACCAGTGTGATGGTGGTGTGTTTCCTCGTGGTGAATTGGCCTTGTGTTTCTGGTGTGAAGTTGCTTTGACTGGTTCTTGTCTTCCTGAATCGGTCACCTGCCATGAATTGATTCACAACAGGGCTGGTCTTTGATTTCTCTCTTGTACATCTGCAGTAGTTTCTAGAATCCACTTATTGCAGGAACACTGAATGGACTTCCTTCTCCTTAGGATAAAGATTATACTTTAAAAAAAAAAGACAGTGCATTTTTTTTCCAGTAAACTAAGCAATACAGAAAAAGTAGCAAAAACAATAATTTGCAGAGTGAGACTGCCCAGAAACTGTCAATTTAATATTATATGTTCATAAATTCACAAGTACTTATTGAGTAGTGATAACAGATATGAGCTATGGAGGAATAATACTTTGTCTGTTTCACAAGCCAGGATCTCCCACAGCCCAGGCTGGTCTTGAGTTCCCCGTCTTCCTTTTCCTGTTGGTGATAAAATACCCTGACCAAAGCCACTGAAAAGAGAAAGAGTTTATTTTGTCTCACAATTCAGGGCTACAGTCCATCATGGCAGGAAGGTCATGGCAGCAGGGGCTGGTCACATGACACCCACAGTCACAATGTCGAGAAGGATGAATGCTTACACTCAACTTGATTTCTCCTTTTTATTCAGTCTGGGACCTCAGCCCAAGGAATAATTCCATTTGCAGGGGGTGATTCTTCCTGCCTCAATTAGCCTAATCAAGGTAATCTTCTTTAGGCTATCATGTGAGTGACATGAACAAATATTAATTCACTCCAGATTGGGTATGGACATCAGACCACATTAACAATTACTGAAGTCCAATTTGGTTGAACACTGAGTTTACTAGAGTTACTTATGGCAGTATGGGTGAGGAGTTACTTAGAGGAGCAGATACAACACAGAAACAACAGCATCAACCAAAAGCCTACTCCAGCTTAGGCTCATGAAAGTGAGTGCTTTCTGCACGGTGTCTTGACATGTCAGAAAGTTTCCTCTTTGCAGTCGTCTTTCCTATTTACATAACCTCAAGGAAGGAAAAGCCTTGCACATCTAGTAAGTTTCAGGGATTTCCTGAGACTTGTGAGTTGTTTATTTCTTAAGTCTTAATGAGTCTCCTTCCAAGATGGAAACTTCAAACCATAATTTCAGAGTCTTAATGAGCTTCCCTTTAAAAGTTACTGAGTATTAAGGAGCCTACACCTAGGATGAAACAGTTCAATTTTGAGGAAATTGCTAGATGTCACCAGTATGCCCAGATAATCATCTCCCTGGCAACTCTAGAGCCCATCAAGTGACAATTGAGAATAACCATCACACTTCCTGTGTGGCTGAGGCTGGCCTTAGACTACTTAATCCTGATGCCTCTGAAGCATAATTTATAAAAGCTCAGGGTCAGAAATTGAGGTTCAGCCTGAAGCTCTGAAAAGAAAAACAGCCAGCCACTGGCTCTTACTTTGACCTCAGACCAAAATGGCAATCCTGTCTCTAGGAATCATAGAATGAGACTGAGTGTTGATAGCTGTTTCCTTCCATTTTATGATTCTCTCTAGGCTGGGATTAAAGGCATGCACTGCCCAGTTTCTATGGCAACTAGTGTGGCTACTGGGATTAAAGGTGCATGTCATTGTGGCTACTGGAATTAAAGGTGTGTGTTACCAAACCTGGTCTGTAAGGCTGACCAGTGGGGCTGTTTTACTCTCAGATCTACAGGCAGGCTTTATTTATTAAAATACAATTGAAATGTCACTACATATCTCCATATCTTATGTGCTGGTATTGTAAGCATACTCCACTATATGTCTATGTGTGTTTTAAGAAATATTAAATTTAGTTTAATGGAATAGTTAGTGTTAATTCCTCTTTTTATCTTCTTCCTTTTTATTTCTTGCAGTGCTGAGGGTTAAATTCAGGTCCTTGCATAATTAAGCATATGCTCACCACACCACAAAGTCCCTGTTTATGTGTTGAACATTTATCTTTGAAATTAATAGAAGTGAAATTGCAGTTCATAGTGAACTTTAGATTATAAGTCTTCCATTATAAAGCATTTCACTTTTAGAGTTCAGAAAAAAAGCTTCCTGGGTCTATACAACGCCTCCTCCTTGTAACTTAGCGTAGACAGCCTCTCCTTCCTCAGAGTAACTCTGGAAGTGTCACACTTCCTCCCATGCCATTACTTTGATTTTCATTCGCGTCTTCTCTGTTCCCGGCTGTTTCTAAATTATTTATGAGGTTTGCAATGGTGGGATTTTAATTCTCACTTTGTAATTGGTTTCCTTAGTTTGGTCTCTAGTCTCCTTTTCATCCTAGCCTCATCTTTTATCACTTCCAATCTTTCTTTTGCTGGATTCATATTCTCATTAGCTTCCTAGGCTCCCGGCAGTTGCTGTAGGGAGCTTGTCTCTTGGTGTCTTCTTCCCTGTGCGTGAGCTCTGTTTTCACACGTCTGGTTCCATTTGCTTCCTTGCCTGACAGATCTGTTGCGTGTTTGCACACGTGCTCTGCCAACACTTTGTCCTGCTCAGGCAGGATGTAGTCCATCCCTGCACCCCTGAACATGGCTGTGATATGTGTAGATGCTTCTTGACAGACTGTGTATCCCACGGGGACCTGTCTTTCCCTGTCAGAGACTCACTGCAGACATAGATGTTGTCATTACTGCTTGTCCAGCTAGGAGAGGGAATATAGAATGCACATCTGCTCCACACTCCCTTGCTACAGCCCTGGGCTCCTGTGCCCTTTCTGAAGCCCTGTTAAGTGCCCTCTCAGCTAAGACAAGGGTGGGGGTACCACAGCTATGAGTGTCACTCACTTCAGCCTAGATCCTGTCTTCCTGGATTGATCTCCTGCAGGTAATGCGTGAACTTTTACAGCAAAGAGAAAAAATTAAATTCCCAGATGCTACCTATGTTCACCTTAGTTCCTACCACTTTGGGTTTGAAAATGATGACAAGAATTCTCCTAATTCTGTCTGCTCTCCCATGATCTGGGTGTGAGTCTGGGAATAGTAAGTGCTGTTCAGAGACTCTCTTTCTCTGCTGATTTCTATCCCTAGTGCCCTCCCTGGTGCATATGCATGATGCCACTCCCTTCTTCTCTCTGATTGCTGTCAGTGGAACTTATGATGTCTGTCTTGTCCGTGTGAAGAATCAGATAAAGGATACTGCGGGCTATGGTACAGTTCGGATAATTGTCCTTCAAAGCCTAGGAAACAAAGCTAAGCCTTTAGGAGTGTGCTCTTGAAGGGCCGGTTTGAACGTGGTTCCTGTTTGTGTTATTATTTGTGTGTTTGTTTGTGATAGAGTCTTACGTGGCACAGGCTGGCACATAACTTATGATCCTTATATCTCAACTAGTGATAAGCTTACTATGCACCATCATACTCTGCATACACCTGCCCCTCCCCTCCTCCCTTTCACACCTGACTTCCTGCCCACCACAAGGTGGAATGATTTCCCCACCGTGTTGTGTCAGCATGGACAGTGGCTGAGGGCTCTTAGGTACCAGATATTACGCGATTAATGCAACATTCTACGTTGAGCAATGTAACAGTCATCCTGTGATGGGCACTACTATCCAACACCTTACATAGATACGGACACTGAGACATGTGGACTAAGCATCATTCACTTGATTTGAAGCTACAGAGACCTTGTCTAGATTCCACTGAACCCTGTAACAGTAGTGATGACCTAGTGACAGGTACCTGGGCCTTGGAGTTACAGAGACTGGCACTGTATAAGGGATTTGGCTTCATAGCTGCCACTATCACTGTACTCCACTTAATGGCTTCTGAGTGTATTTTCTCACATTATAAATATACACTGAATTGTAGGGAAGCCAATTTTCCTCTATTCTCTCAGGGTTTTCATCTGGGTCTGATAATTAAATTGACATAGGACAGATTAACAGGAAGGAGAAAAGCACACAGGCTTATACAGTTTTATGCACACAAGAGCCCTCATAGAAAAGTACCACCAACAGAAGAGCTTCCCCCCCACCCCGCATGCTTTTATCTGGGATGAGCAAGAGAGGCAGTGGCTGGAAAACCGTGGGGAAGATACAGGAAGATAATTATTTTAACAAGGCTGTTTGTTTCAAATTCTCTTGACTGTAGCTCCTTGTGGAATAATGTCTCTTTTCCCCTGGTGGGGGAGGGTATCTTTTATATGAGATATTTTTTGTCTTGTTGAAGACAAAAGGAAATTTAGAAGTTTTGTTTAGGCTGAGCATCCCAGCCTGTAATCCCAGCACATGGGAGTGTTTTGATAGGAGGTTTGCTGTGAGTTCAAGGTCAGTCTGGGATACAGAGTGAGTTCTAGGCCAGATTGAACTATACAGAGTGAGTCCCTGTCTCAAAAATACATACATACATACACACATCATACATCATACATACATCATATGTATACATCATATACCATACACATATATATCACACACATACATCATATACCATATATACATCATACATACACACACCATACATACATACATGCATGCATACATACACACACATACAAACAGACAGCTCAGTGATAAAGCACCTGCCCTGAATGCACAAAGCCCTGGGGTTAATCCCCAGTACTATAAAGAGTACTAAGGTCTTCTTTGAAGAAGCATAAGAAACTTTAGCTAAACTGATCAGCACACCGAGGGACCTCGCGTTAGGGTGCAGTGCTCTGAACTCTTTCACATTGGTCTGGAAATATTTCTTGTGTTGTTTCAAACACTGTCCTGAGAACTTTACCTGTGTGGCTCCTTCGCTGTCTTGGGTGACCTTCAAGAGATCAGGGACCAAGTTGTGGTGCACGCCTTTAATCTCAGCCCTTGGGAGGCAGAGGCGGGCAGATCTCTGTGAGGCAAGCAGATCTGGTCCACAGATTGAGTTCCAGGACAGGCTGCAAACCTACATAGAGAAACCGTGTCTTGAAAACCAAAATAAAAAGAAAGAGAGAACAGAGGTGACTGTGTGGCTGGGGGATCAATCGGAGGGAGTGATGTATGCTCCAGTGTCACCCCAGTAGGGAGGTCGGCATCTTCAGGAAGGCCAGGCTTCCTTTGAGAAGTATCTCAAGCAGTTCAGTCCTCGGCTTTGCCTGTTGCTGGGACCAGACATCATCAGGCTTGAGCTTAATGACAGTGTAAAACTGAGCATCAAGAGGGCCACCCATATTCCTGTCGTGGGTGACCGATGGCGTTGGAGAGAATAGATGAAGCAATCTGTAGACAGACATTTTTGGGGCGGGGAGAAATTGGTTGAATTTTCAGTTGTTCATCTTCCCCAAAATGTTATATATGTGTGTTAAATATTTTTACCGCCAGGCATTTATACATACACCTATAATCCCAGCACTCAAGAGTCTGAAGCAGGAAGATTGCAAGTCTGCAGACAGGTTGGATTGCAAAGTGAGTCCCTGTCTCAATAAACAAAGCAATGACAACATAATACAATGAGCATTATAACCAATAGATTCTTTCTCTACTTAAAAAACAAACAAAGGCCTCCTTAATTGGCTGTCTTAGCTCAGACTTACAGTAAAATGCCACAGACTGGATTCCTTAAGGAAAAGGCATTTATTCTCTAAGGTTCTGGAGGCCAGAAGTCTCAAGTCAACCTGGATTTCCTCCTATTGAGTAGGCTTTGAATCCAGTCAGACAGCTGTGGCTCTCCACCCCCACCCCTCCCCAGTGCATATGCTGCACCACTATGCATGTCTCATCAGGCAGGTCCTTATTGCAGCTCATGGAGTGCAGCCGGGTAAGATAATCGGTAACTTTCATCCCCCTGCCTAGTACCTCTCTATAGTGTGAAAGCTAGCCAGCAAGGAGGAAGCTTCCAGGACAACACTATCCTGATTTCTCCAACTCCAGTGATAAAAGTGAATGGTGTCTTCAGCAATAGGGTTTTACCATCAAGTTCTGGTAGGCACTCAATAGCAATTCAACAGTATGTGTGCATATATATGTGTAGGTACATGTATGAATAAATAGGAGAAGTTGAGTAGGGTGTGGGAGAGGGACCAGGGAAGGCTTAGAGTAGGAACCAAAGGGTGGACGTGTTCAAATGCTTTGAATTTGGGGCTGGAGAGATGACTCAGGAGTTACAAGTGCTTGCTGCTGGAACAGAGGAGCTCAGTTTAGTTCTCACGCCCAGCAGTTCACAACCCAACTGTAACTCTAGCTCCAGGGGACCAGACAACTCTCTGCTGACCTCTGTGGGCACCTGTACTCATGTGCCCAAATCTGTACACAGACGCACAGATATACATATAATTAATAACAATGTAAGTAGTTAAACAATACAAACAAAACCAGAAATGCATTGTATTCATGTATGATATTCTCAAAGCATGTTTTAAGAGGTGTGACATGGTCAGATTCTGGTAAGGGCTATGTGTACTCATAGAGCCTTCCCTAAGTGCATGTGGTTTGGGTTTTGTGTGTGTGTGTGTGTATGTGTGTGTGTGTAGAGGTAGGTCACAAAGAGTTGGGTGCCAAGGCAGAGAGAAAGTGACAGAGACAGAGACAGACAGACATCTCTTCTTTCTGAGCACAGTAACTCTGTCGGGCAGGATTTACCCTTATCACCTCATGTAATTTTAATTACCTTCTAAAACTCCAAATCTCATCACATTAGGGGTTGGGGCTGCAATATATGGCCTGGGGGTGGTAGTCATAATCAATTTATAGAAATGGAGAAATTATTTTTTCATCTTAATCTAATTTTTTCCACTTTTGTTTTTAGCTATGTTTACATAGTAAACACCTAATATTTGTTATAATTAGATTGCAAAAGCAAGGGGTGAACTCCTCTTTCGAAGTGTCTGATCTGTAAGACATTCAGAATTTCCTACCTAATTTCTCAATGTCAAGTAAGAATAATGATAGAAAGCAATGGGAATGAGCTGGGGCTTCCAGTCCACCACACAGCAAGTTACAGGCTAACCTGGACTGTTTAGCAACACTGTCTTAAACCACTCCCTGAAATAAAAGAAAATAATGGGAGTTGTCAGTATGTTTGGATTATTTAACCACTCAAATTGACCTTGGGTATTTTATAAATTAATTTAATAACATGTGACCAACTTTTAAAATTGGGTTCTCAGATTTTGATTCTGATTAAGCAAATTTTTTTTTCTATAAAAAGGAGAGGGTGCTCTATATGGTATCAGTAGAGATATATATTTGAATGTAATGTTCTAATTCAGTTACAGAAAAACCAGGGAGGAAAAACTGCTTTAAACAGTTAGATTCTTAGCAACGGAGCTTAAAAATAGAATATTGCTGAATTTTTCTGTAGGCTGTAGGGACCTGACTATAACTTGCTCTTGGGGAAAAA
This sequence comes from Ondatra zibethicus, assembly GCA_004026605.1. Lineage (NCBI taxonomy): Eukaryota > Metazoa > Chordata > Mammalia > Rodentia > Cricetidae > Ondatra > Ondatra zibethicus. The sequence goes on along the minus strand of PVIU01001186.1, from coordinate 142,971 downwards.
TGTAAGAAAAGTATAAAAACGGGCATGGTGTGAGTGGGAAGAGAGGCGCATCCTTTTAGAAGTGAATTCTCAGTCACCTTAAAAGAAATTAATTGCCACAGAGTATTCCAGACTTGTCCTATGTGACTCCTCCATCAGTAAGCATTCCTTCCCTTCTGACTGTAACTCCTTGGTGCCCATCAGACTCCTAGTCACGAAGGATAGCCATTTCTTCTTGCATTCATCTACACTGCTCCATAATAAGCAAGCCGGATCCTTCTCCCTCATCTCCAAATAGCCTATCCTGGTGCTAGAGATTTTCCCCAGTACTCTGATTTCCTGCCTCACCCATCCTTGCTCTGCATTTCATCCTTAAGGAACACTACCAACAACCCACAGGGCATCATGGCACTGGTGTCTTGGGAGCACTTCCATCATATTCCAAACCTGTCCCCTAATGTTGAAGTTTATAGCATTATCTAAAATATCCTCTTCATGTGGCGTCCAGGTCAGCGGAGCCTTACTGTACTCCCTCCCTTGCAGGCTGCCTCTTCTCAGCCAGTCCTGCAGGCCAACTCCTGGGTCTTCCTCTCTGTCCCCTTCTTCCTCTTTGTCTTCTAGTGTGGCTTCAGTCACACTCAGAGATTTAATGATGTATCTTATTTGCTTTCTTGAGCTCTTGACTCATGTGTTCAACTGCCTGGGCAATGTGTGGGTGTGGCTGTCTGGTAGACAGATCTAAAGTTAAAGACAGCCACAACAGAAGGATAATTCAAACCCTTAAAACCTAAGTTGGCTTATAATGTCCATAATTATTTATGAGGTTTTATACCTTGATTCACTCCTGCAGGTATAGCAATCAAATCAGAGTATCACCATTTTTATCTCTACAAACAGTGCTGCTTCTTGTGTTAGGATTCCACATGGTCTGCTCCTGTATGTAAGAGATTACAGTTGCCCTATCATTCTCTGAAACAATAGCATAAAATCTCCTTCAGTAAATATAGTTTGCTTCCTGTTACCCAACCTCTGCCTCCCTTCTCCATATCGTTCCTATTGTAACCACTATTCATCTCTATGTTAATGCGACCACCACCTTGAGCTTCTGAAGCTGGCAAATGAACACATTGTGTCTGACTTTTTTCATTTAACATAGTATCATCCAGGTCCATCCATGTTGTTTCAAATGATAAGACTTTATCCTTTGGGAGGGATGGATACTATTTAGTTCTGGTATTATACTATGCTTTGTGCATTCATGGGTCAGTAAACATCTTGGTTAAGTCTGTATCTTGGCTATTATGAACAGTGCTGCTGGAAGAACAGGCTTGCAGGAACATGGCAAGAGAGTCTTGATGCCACGCCTATCCCCAGTCTGTTTTTCTTCACAATTGTGGTAGTTTGAATATAATTGGTCCCCATAAGCTCATAAGGAGTGGCACTATCAGGAGGTGTGGCCTTGTTGGAGGAAGTGTGTCACTGTGGGGGCGGGCTTTGAGGTCTCATATATGCTCAAGCAATGCCCAACATCCCAGATGGCTTCCTGTTGCCTGCAGTTCAAGATGTAAGAGCCCTCAGCTCCTCCAGCACCATGTTTGCCTGCATGCTGCCGTGTCCCACCATGATGACAATAGACTGAATCTCTGAACTGTAAGCAAGCCACCCTATTGAATATTTTCTTTTATAAGAGTTGCCATGATCACAGTGTCTCTTTGCAGCAATATAAACCCTAATGAAGACAACAATATTTCATCTCAATAGGCACACTGACATTTCTTAGTTGACCAGACCATTCAGGTGCCCTTATCTTCCATTCCCCTCCTTTCTCTTTTTGCAGAAAGTTCCACCAACAAGACCTGCTAGCAAGTCTTTCCAGCCCATTGACCTTTAAGTTTAAGGGGTTACTTTTGACAGTGTGGTGCTAGGCTTCTTGAACCTCCTTATTTCCCAGGGAAAGGTGAGTGTGCTATCCGCCCATTTCCACAGCCCCACAATGCAGGACAGTCAGACATGATAGGGAGTTGAGTCAGAGCAGGAACTCTGCTAATGGTATCAGGCAGGAGCTTATATAGGGTTGTGATGGGGGTAGAGAAGCTTGGGATGGGTTGAGGAGTAAGGAACAAAGGCCAATAATATTCTGCTATGCTAGCAGTGGCTGGACACAGGCAGGTCTAGGTCGGGATGTGCTGAGTCACTCACATGCGGAAGTCATGGCCAAAGACAGGTCTCCAAATTCAAAATAGGCTCAGGAAGTTACACTAGGCCTCATGCCCTGGCCTCATGAGGCCCAACATCTCCCCATTTTGTTTTATATCCCACCCTCTACCCTAGTCACCAGGCCAGGATAGCCCATTGGGGAGAGAGTATGGATCAGAGCCACCCCTATCTGGAGTTTTGGCCTGAACACCCTCAAACTTAGAGTTCATCCGTGGGGTGTGATATATCAAGGCTGTCATAATGTACTCGAAGGGCCATATACCTGCTGTATCTGTTTTTAAAATGCTTGTTTCAGTCTTTGGAAAACACATGGGCCAAAAGGACAGATCAATCTAACCCAGTCTGCTCATATTCCCAGGAAGAACAATAATAATCAGGAGACCCACACACACACCCGCACACAGTTTCTAATAGTGGAGGTATTCGGGTTGCTTCCTGGGTATACATAAAAGGGTACCTGCAGGAGGAAATGTCTCCTAAAGACATGAGAACACCCAGGCTCATTAGGGTAAGATACCTGGGATAGGGTGCACCCTTGAGAGCCTCTACATTCAGGCCTCCCTTCTATCCCCCGAATCCAGTCTCCCATGTCCAAATCACAGGGGTCAAACATCAGGTCAGGCCACCACATCCAGGTGTTGACATCTGAGAAGTCTGGTTGAGGATCCCTCCAGTGTCAGCGCTCAACAGGATCCATGTCACCTTCTGTGGGTGGTGGGGGCTTGCTGCCTAGACCTTGGTCCCCATGAGAAGAATTAACATGATTGTCACCAGGGGGGGGCATCTAAAATAAACAGGCAACACTCTCCTCAAGGGTCAATCTCACTTGGGCAGTGGTTATTTTCATCTTGGCCTTCCCCGTTGTCCTGAGGGGAGGGGAGAAATTTTAAATTATGAGTGGATAGCCACATACGTGTTTCCCCTCTGTTTGGGAAGACACAGCCATATCTGTAATAATGCCTTTTGCAGTTGCAGATGGGCAGAGACTGTCTTTCGACAATAGCTTGACCCTGAGGGTTGTATGGGATCCCAATGGCGTGGGATATTGTAGGCAAAGGAAAGGACTATTGGCCATTCCCTGTGGGAGAATAGTCCATTCATATCTCTCCTCAGGTTGAGAGGAGTTAATTGTAGGAATAGAAAAGGCAAACTTTTCACAGTCCTCCTCATGAAGAGCAATTGAGAAGAAGCAGTCCTTTAGATCAATTACAGTGAGGTGAAACTGAGAGGGGATTGCTGGAACCCAAGGTAAGCCCCTAAAAGGGGCCCCTACAAGCTCCATATGGGAATTGATTGCTCATAGGTCCTGTAACATTCTCCAGGTCCCATTAGGTTTACATATCGCAAACACAGGACTGTTCCAGGGGCTCATTGAGGGCCTTATCTGTCCTTCTCTAAGCAGATTTCTGGTGATATCCTTGATCATCTTAAGTTTAAGTTCAGGTAATTGCTACTGCACCACCCAAACTGGCTTACCAGGTGCCCACCTAATGGGGGCAGTCCTGGGGGCAGTGGCCTCTACTTTTGGGGGTGAATTCAGGTGTCAGGGGTCTGCTTGATGACACCTTACTCAGTTTTATCATCATAAAAGACTAGCTGGTTAGTGGTCTTAACAAATCTTGTCCCAGGAGGTTTGCAGACAACCCCGGGAGGATCAGAGGCCTGAACTTTCCTCTGTCTCCATCCAGCCCCGCCCAAGTTATGAGACTGGCCATTTCTTGAGACATAGACCTTTCCTCCAACCCCCATGATAGAGATCCCAATTGGTCGAATCTCTTCTTTTCTGAGGACTGTCTTGTCAGCTCCTGCATCTATCAGGCATTGGAATCTTTGTCCCCCAAAGATCATAGTCATATTGGGTCAGAACCCCTCTACCATTGGAATGGTCCAGTTGACTGAAGGTGCATCTTTCCTTCCTTTGATTAAGGGAGAAGGAAGGTGCTCCCATCTAGTTTAAAGGTTTATTTGCAATGGGTTTTCCATTTATATCAAATTTGGAGCAGCATTCTGAGCCCCAATGTTACCCCTTGTGGCAGTGAGGGCAGGGAGATGGAGGGGGTCCCTTCCACATCTGGGTCTTATTGTCATTTTGTGGGCAATCCCTCTTAAAATGTCCCAGTTGACCACATAAGAAACATTTCCCAGGTGTTTGCTTTTGCTGTCTAGCTGCCAGGGCTTGAGTAATAGAAGAGGCTAGAGTTTGGGTCTAGGCCTGAAGGGCCGCCACAAGAGTCTGGTTGGTATGTGACTGGGTCCTGACAATCTGTGATGCCACAACCCATTGACTCATGAACCCTTCCCTAAGGCCATCACAAGCCATCCTAATATCTCAGTTCATACCTTCCCAGACTAGGAGCTTAGTAAATTGGTCTCTAAGCCCATGGGGGGGCAGTTTCCTCTCAAGGCTGGTCTGCACATGGACAATAAAGTCCGGAAGCGGCTGTGCAGCCTCTTCCAGCCACTCTGCCCAGTTCTAGTGAGTCTGTAGGGACAAAATGGCCTCCCCTCCTTCCTCAGCATGGCTTGGCTGGATGCTCCCATGGGTGATTGAGTGAGCTCTATGTTGAGGGAACCTGGCAGGCTTAGACACAGCCTCCGCCCAGAGTACAAACTCCATGCTAGGATCCGGGTGAGGGCAGTGAAAGAGGCCTCACAATTGAGCTGCCCCAGCCAGAGCCACCTTTTCCTGTACCCTCCTAGCCAGTTGGTTATTTTCAGATTCTTTAGGCCTCTCCCAGTCTCTGACTTTTTCCTTACCAAGAGGCAGAGCAGCTGGGTGAAAACACGCCTTAAGGGCTGTAATAGTTGGAGATCTCAGTACCTTAAGTGCTGGGTCATTTTCATGTGAAGTTGTGTTACGCATTGTGGGGTCCCACTCACCTTGAGACCGCTTTGCCCTGGGATCAGTATCCCACATCGGGCACCAGTTGCTAGGCTTTTTGAGCCTCCTTATTTCCCAGGGAAAGGTGAGTGCACTATCTGCCCATTTCCACAACCCCACGACTCAGGACAATCAGATCTGCAGCCCTCCCTATCAGACATGATAGGGAGTCGAGTCAAAGCAGGAACTCATTTAATGGTATTAGGCAGGAGCTTATATAGGGTTGTGATGGGGGTAGAGAAGCTTGGGATGGGTTGAGGAGTAAGGAACAAAGGCCAATAATATTCTGCTATGCTAGCAGTGGCTGGACACAGGCAGGTCTAGGTCGGGATGTGCTGAGTCACTCACGTGCGGAAGTCATGGCCAAAGACAGGTCTTCAAACTCTAGCTAGGCTCAGGAAGTTACACTGGGCCTCACGCCCAGGCCTCATGAGGCCCAGCAGTGGGTCTGGAATGCACAGTAAGTACAGTCTGGAAGGAAGGGCCTGGCAAAGAGATGATAACTTTGGCAGTTGAAGTTCTGTATTCATATGACTGGTTTTTGGGATATCTGTCCAGAATCACAATTGTTCTTACTGGTAAGTGGATTGGTCTACTTTACATTGCTATAATGAAATGTATTTAACTAACTTTTGTGGGGGCTGGAATTTCAAGATAGGGCATCCCCATTTAGCTTCTCATGAGGGCTTCATGGCAGGTGACATCACAACAGCAGGACCGATTTCAGAACAGACCATGAGGTGAAACAGGAACTGGAGAGCAAGGAGGGTTCAACATTCTTCAAGAACCTATATCTGTTGACTGAGTCCTCCTGATGGGTCATAGCCCCATACAGGTTCCACAGAGCCCTCAGGGAACTTGTATCATATCCCACCACAGCAATTGGAGAACCCCAGAAAAGAATTAGACATTTCTGTGGATCTGATTGTGTCAGAAAAACAAATGACAATAACAACTAGTTCAGAACAAATTACGCAATATATTATAAAGAAATAAAAATAACTACACAAAAACATGAACTCATCAGGACAGTCATGACATTGACAATGGCCCTTTGTGTCTCCTTGCTGCTGATTGGCCAAGCCCTCTGTGTTCTAGGTGGCAGGATAGATAAGCCAGAGCCAAGAAGGAAGAAAGAAGCCTAGGCGGCTTTTGGAGTGTCTCAGAGGTTCAGAATGGGCTGGATGCAAGATGAATCCAAGAAAAATAAGCCCTCCCAAGTCTGACACAACAAATGATCCTTTGTGTTTGGCAGCTTTCTGTTACATGACAAAATAGCTGCGAATTAGAAGGAACGTTTTCTTTCCGCTCACTCTTTCAGAGGTTTCTGTTTGTGGTTCTGTAGCTGCCCTGTTGCTTTGGGCCTGTGGTGATAGAGCACATATGACAGGAGCTGAAGAAGATGCTCACTTTAGGTCATCCAGGAAGAAAAGAGAGATGGGAAGTGGAGGCGTATCAGTGTCACTTTGGAAGGCAAACCCCAATTGTAATCTTTTATTGGGACCCACCTCTTAAAGGTTCCATCATGTTCCAATACATTTACAAGCTGGGACCAAGCCATTAGCACATCAGTATTTGGGGGACATTGCAGACCTATATAGTAGCCTTTCCCCAGGGTGACAGTTATCGTCAGCTTTAGTGACCAACTTGACAGATCTGGAAAGAGGGAACCTCAACTAAAGAATTGCCCCCAACAGATTGGTCTCTGTGCATGAATGTGAGACATTTTATTAATTACTAATTGATGTAGGAGGACCCAGCCCATGGTGGGCAGTGCCATCCCTTGGAAGGTGGACATGGGCTGTGTAAGAAAAGTAGTTAAGCAAGCCAATAAGCAGTATTCCTTGATGGTCTCTGCTTCAGTTCCTGCCTCCTGGTTCCTGCCTTCGTGTCCTGCCTTGGCTTCCCTTGATGAAGAACTGCAACCTGTAAGCTGAAATAAACCCTTTTCCCAAGTTACATTTGGCTGTGGTGTTTATCACAGCAGCAGAAAGCAGAGTAGGACAGTAGCCCGAATGTACTCAGGTTTGTGGTCAGTGTGATCAGCTGGAACTGAAGTTCCACATCAGAGTGCTCAGCACATTAGAAACAGCCCCCAGCATGAGGCCTTCTATTATGTGACTATTGGAAACATGTGGTGTTAATTTGGACAGTAAATGATATCTAAACAAATAAACAAAAACATGGAACATCCCAAGACAGAATGATCCAAGTTGATGAGCTTTCAAATTGCTGCAGGATCCTGAAAGCAGTTCTTTCTTCTTGTGGGGAGTGCCTGTTTATAACAGCTCTCTCGCTCTCTCTCACTCTCTTTCCACTTGCTGTGAAATGAGTTGAAATGGTTGGCAGGAAAAAAGGATGTAATTATATTTGGCAGGCAGGGCAGGGTTATAAATATGCCCATTTTGGAGCCATTGTGAAGGCTCTTGTCTCATTCATTTGAAAATCTAATCTAAAGTAGTCTAGCTTTTTAATGGACTTTACTTTATCAGCTTGCAGTGGAATTAATTTTCATTTGCCATCAGCTTGCTGAAGATATTGCTGCATTAGTATAAAGGAGCTAAGTGTCTTTAGACAATGGAGCCTGAGCTCCCTGTCCCAATAGCACCACTACGTACAACAATGCAATGAATAGGGACTTCACAGCTACCATTTGAAGGTAAAAGATAGATAGGTGAGTAGCTTCAACTCCTTGTAAACAGAGTAACATATTTTAGTCTAAATCTTAGCAATCACAGCTACCATTTGAAGGTAAAAGATAGATAGGTGAGTAGCTTCAACTCCTTGTAAACAGAGTAACATATTTTAGTCTAAATCTTAGCAATCAAATAATTTTCTTTTCTGAAACTTTAATTCATTATTAATCTGCGTGTGTGTGTGCTTGTGTCTGTGTATGCGCATGCACATGTATAAGGTGTGCATGTACACATTTCATCAGTGGAGGTCAGGTGGCAACTTGCAGGAGACAGTTCTCCCATGGGCTCCAGTGATGGAGCTCAGGTCTGCAGGCTGGAATAGCAAGTACTTATACCCATTGGGCTATCTCATCCAAATTAATTTTTTTCAGATGGCTCTTATCAAAGCCATTTTCCCATTTTTTTCTTATGTTATTGGAAAAGAACCTTTCACCAAGGAAAACATTAATGCCAGGCATAGAGCTTAAACATACATAGTTAAACAAGACCCCAGATGTCTGAGCTATGATAGCAACATACCCAGGCCTGGGTAATTTATAAATCATTTAAACAGACTTCAGTTGATGGAGGCTACTCGTTTGTTCCCGGCTGCTCAGACCCGAAATACTTACACAAAATTGTATTAATTAAAACACTGCTTGGCCAATCATTTAAGCATATTGCTAGCTAGCTCTTATATCTTAAATTAACCCATTTCTATTATTTTATATTTTACCATGAAGCTTGTGGTTTACCAGCAAAGTTCTGGGGGGGCATGTCTGGCAGCTTCTTGCTCTGTTTGCTGGTGGAAAGCAGAGATGTGGCTCCTTTAAGAGGTTTCCTGACTCAGCTTTTGCAGTAAAAAGAATGCAGCTTCTTAAAAACAACAGCTTCAAAATGTCATTATGACATCTTGAAATTTGCAGGCAAATGGATGGAGCTAGAAAACATCATGTTGAGTGAGGTAACCCAGACCCAGAAAGACAATTATCATATGTACTCACTCATAAGTGGTTTTTAAACATAAAATAAAGAAAACCAGCCTACAAGTCATAATCCCAGAGAACCTAGACAACAATGAGGACCCTAAGAGAGACATACATGGATCTAATCTACATGGGAAGTAGTAAAAGACAAGATCTCCTGAGTAAATTGGGAGCATTGTGGACCATGGGAGAGGGTTGAAGGGGAGAGGCAGGGAGGGGAGCAGAGAAAAATGTATAGCTCAATAAAATCAATTAAAAATAACCAGTGGCTTCCTGGTTCACCAGCATGAACAGCTCTGACTTTTTCAGGCAGTCCAGCTACAGAGCATTTAAATGGGGTTTGTGAGCAGAATGCTACAGCTTGCTTAATGGCAACACAGACCTGCTGTGTGCCTGAAAATAGGGCAATGTACATGGCTCTCAGAGGCAGCAAACACACCTCTGCCATGCTGGACTGGGCAGAGCCAAAAGGCAAAACAGCCTTAGTTCTAGCTATGCCACTTAGCAGTTTAAGAAGTGGTCCTGGACAGAAAAGGATTACAGATACACAATAAAGACAAATTCAGATGAAAAAAACCTCTAAATGGGTCACAGTGATTAAAAAAATATACGTAGGTTAGGGGAGAGAACAAAAAGTATATAAAAAGAAGTAACTGGTTTTAAAAAAAATAAAACAAAGTCTTTAAAGAGACAGAGTACAGACAGTTTTAGATTAAAGGAGTAAAAATAAATAAGCCACATAAAGATGGAATATACACAGAGAGTCTGGATTATGTATATTATATTTTCTTTGATTTTTTTTACTGTGAATAAGCTAAGTACAGAGAGACATTTCATTGTACAGGCTGCTAAGCTAAGCCAACATATGTACTTTAATGGTATCTTGATTTCAAAATTTGGATCTAGGGATATGTTGCTTTGGAAAAGAGGTTTTGTTTCCACATAAGATGGGAACCTATGGATTCCTTCCAGGCTAATGTGGTTTGATGGACCAAGATCACCTGCAAGGTCACCATGAACACCCCCAAAATTACTTTGCCTGACAAAAAGCAGGAAACTACTTGCATTTAGAGAGGCTAGGAAGTCCAAGGTTAAAACTCTAGCAGGTTTGGTGTCTGGGGAAGCTCTCTGCTTCTTGGATTGTATTGTTTCTCTAGTTACACTTATTTGATGTTTATGAGTGCATGGCTGGCTTGCTCCCTGCACCATGTCGATTCCACAGATTGAACTCAGGGCTTCAAATTTGGCAGCAAGCATCTTTACCTACTGAGCCATCTCGCTGTCCCAGGATGGTTTTTCACTGCTCTCTATTTGCACAGTCAGGGGAAGGTCCCTCAAGCCTCTGTTTTAGAGGCACAAATCCCTGGTTTGTGACAGAGCCCTCATGACTTAATCACTTCCCCCAAACTTTACTGCTTAGAACCATCATATTCTATATGAGGTTCCAGCAAGTAAACTGGGTGTGGAGGGGGCATTTGAACTGTCATACTAGTATTTCTAGGACGCTAGTCTGTTGAGTCACTCATTGAGCTGACACCAATGCCACTACCCAGACAAACAAAATGTCTGGAGACATACAGACTCACCGTAAAAATAAATAAATAAATAAATAATAGAAAAAATTTAAACCACATCCATTTGCTAAACATTTTTTCTGTCAAGGCTGTTCCGTTGTAAACTATGGTAGAATTACAGAAAAGCAGACCATGTTCAGAACAAAGTACTCAAAATATCTGAAATTTCTGTGGCTGAAAATCTTAGTAACACAAAAAATGTATTTTTGCTTTCTCACATAGTGTTATTTGATGAATGAATCTCTCTTGGGGCTCCAAGGAAGTTTCTAGAAACTAACAATGCTTTTCTTGAATTCTGTTAAATAAGATTCTCTTTATTTTCTATTCTTGTAACAATGAGTAGCAAAAACTATTAAAAAAATCTTTTTAAATAGCCTATAATCTTAGCAGGAAAAATCGCTATTGATAGTTTAATGCAAAATATAAGTGACATAGTTAGTAAATTCAAACTGTGCAGAAAAATGCACAATAAACATGGAAGGCCTGTTTGAGACATATGTTGCATTCCTCCCCAGCATTTCCATTGTGAGCAGTGGCTTAGTCCCCTGCTGAAATCACTGGTGATTGTGTATCTACACATTTATTCATATACAACTTATTTCCTAATGGAAACAAAAGTGGCCTGGCAGCATCTGCTCTGTACCTTGCTTGTTATAATAAATTGTGGTGACTGCACACAATTTCATTCATTCTTCATAATGGCAGCATATGCATACATCCGTTGGGAGAATGGCAGGCTTCTGTGATGGATGCTCAGAAGCAGCTCATGTCCCTGGTGAAAGATGGCATAGTGCTCATGTGTGACCACCACACCTCCTCCAATACACTATAAAACATCTCCAGCTCACTTGTAACATCCAATACCATGTAAAGGCTGCATGAATAGTGGTTATACTGTGTTACTTAGGAATGGTGACATAAGAAGCTTGGGCGTGGTCATTACAGGTGCATTCATGGAGGCCTTAACTACACAGCTCCTGAGTAACACGGGAAGGATGGTGCTCATCCAGCTAGTGCTGGTGACGTCAGATGGGGTATGGCGTGGCTGTGGCTCGAGCAAAGCCTGCTTATGTCACTGCAATCCTGGGGACTTGTTGCTCAGCATGCAACAAATTTAAGTTTTGGTTTTTGGAACATTCTGTACTTTTCCCCCCTGAATAGTCCTATGTGGTTTGCTAAATGAGTGGGTGCAACAGAACTTACAGGGAGTGGACTCTGTTCCATCTAAGACCCTGAAGATCTACTGCATAAGATCACACCTCACATCTGTACCCATTCAGCTGCCCTTCTAGTCATTGTGTGGACAAAAATAAGGTTTTTGGTTTTCTTTTTTGTTTTGCTGGGTAAGCCCAGGCTATTCTTGAACTCATACCCTTTAGAGTATTGGAATTAGAGACATGGGACACAGCACCCACATAGGCAAGCTGGCTCTAGGAATGCAAAGGTGAACAAATCAGGCAAAATATAACTGTCTGTGAAGTTTGCATTCTGATTGGGAAATCACTGGGGAAAGATTAACAAATGTCCCCAGATAGGGCACTGATGGCAGATTAGGAAAGCAGCTTCACCCAAGTCTAACTTAGTAGACAAGTGATTTTATTGGGCTTACTTACAGGAGGATGAAAAGGGGTTAATTGCAGAAACATGACGGACTGTCGTCAGAGGTGTCACCAAAACTCCCACCTTGGCATGGGTAACAACCTTCTCACCAATGATTATCCCTATTTATATAGCCTCGGCAACTGACTTGTGAATCCTGTAAATTTTAGGATCTTACTGAGACTTTGGGATTTTAGACAATTCATGAGTCTTAATGAAACAGGTAAACTGTTTCAGTTTGGAGGGAACAGAAACAGTTTAGACTTTTGGGTTGCATTAAGTTACTAAAGGCAGAAAGACTATAGAGAACACCAAGGGTGCAGGGAAGATTCATTATCTCACAGGATGGCCAGACAAGGCTTCCGGAGAGGAGACTTGAGAAGGATGAATGTCCAGCCTGGTGGATGTCCCGGTTAAGAGGGCTCTAGATGAAAGGAAGAACAGATCTGAAGGCTGTGAGGCAGGACCCTACCTGTAGAATTGAAGGAACAAACTAAAAGCCAGTATAGCTATACCCCAGAGACTATGAGGAGACTACAGCGGAAGCAGGCCATGTTGACCACTGAGCAGAAGCCTCAGATGTCATGGAGCGGACACGTTACCATGTTGTCCCTGAGAAGTCCTTCCCAACAGGACTCACACACGTGGGAAACTGGTGGAGTTCTGGTGAGTACAGGTTGAACCACTCTTACCCATGATGCGTGGGATGAGAAGTATTTCAGATTCGAATTCTGGAATACTTTAAAGTAGATAATGAGATATGTTGGGGATAGGACACAAGTGTAAACACAAACATCATCTATATTTCATGTACATCGTACCCGCAGAGCATGAATGTCAATTTATACAGCATTCTTGCTGCTCCTGCAAGGTGACTGAGATCTGTCACCTGAGGGCAGGTAAGAAATTTTCCACTGGTGATGTCATGTTCGTGCATAGAAAGTTTCCAATTCGAAACATTAGCATTTTAAATTTCAAACATGCAAAGTAGGACTGCTGTACCTCCAGCAGCCAAAAAACCTGTGCTGGGAGTTCATTTGGATGCTCTGCAGAGCATCACTGTACACTCATCTGCACTGTGGGATCGTAAAGTACTCTTTAAACCTGCCTTAGGCCAACAGAGCGCACTGCCTCCAGCCGGATGTACTCACCATATTGGGTGTGCATCTCCAATTTACTCACATGAATATTACTTTTCTTTTCTTCTCTCCATTAATCTTTTTTTTTCACTTTTAGATCATATTTGTTGAGCTTTGTGAAGGATATTTGAATCTATGTTCACAGGAGAGGAGATGATTATGTAATTTTCCTTTCACATAAGGAAACGTACGGAAACATTACCGAGCTTGTGTTGCCTCTATGAAGCAGACTGGAGAGTAGTTCTTGGTATGTCCTCTGGAAGGGCTCATATCATGCCTGTGCCTCAGTGCTACCAGCACCCGTCCTTAGCGCTGGACAGTTTAATTTCTGCATTCATCTCATAGATGTATCCACAATTGGGTGAGCTCCAGCTCAAGGGGCACCGGTGCCCTTGTCTCAGTTTTATGGGCACCAGGTACATGTGGTGCATGTACATACATGGAGGCAGAACATACATACATGTAACACTTTTTTAAAAAATTAAATGAAGGAGTCCATTTCATTTCTTGCTACCTTTTCCTAAGTTTTTGTTTTAGTTTCTGACTTTGTAGAAAAAATAATTATAGTTTTAAACTCATGTCAAAAATATAGAAAAATGCTGAATATTGACAAAAATATTTATTTCTTGTTTTATTCTTTGCAAAGAGCTTAATTTTAATTCTTTTACTCCCACTTTTTAAAAACTGAGCCCAGAGCCCTAAACCCTGGAGCACACTTTTAATCCTGATGCTAACCAGAGCTCTATTCCTGAGCCAAGTCCCTGGTTCTTGTTTCATTATTTTTAGTTTTTATTTTTTTAATTCTTATTTCATATATGTATACAGTATATCTCATATACTGGAATCCCTTCTCCCACTTCCACTAGACCTGTCCACCCAAAACTTCTCTCTCCTACCTTCATCTCCTTGTCTAAAAACACAAGCAGTTAACTGAATTGCAATAGCCAACAATTGAATCCAAGCAGTGCTGCCTGACTTTGTAAGAGTGTAAGACTACCACCTGAGCAACTTATCAGAGGCCACACCCTGGAGAAAAACTACTCCCTCTCCCCCAGTGGCCATCAGTTTCCAGAAGCTTCTCAGCTTTGGGTAGAAGCTCATGAGCCCCTTGCTCATCCAAGCCAAAGTGTTCACTGGCATGAATGCGATGGCATGCCATGTCTTGGAAGACAGCATTTCTCAACACTCCTCCATGTTCTCCAGCCTCCTCTTCCACCATGCTCCCCGAGCTTTAGCTGGAGGGGAGTGAGTGTTGACATAAATGCCCCATTTAGGGCAGAGCACCTAGTCACTTATTCTAAGCACTCAGGACACTTAGACTAATGTGTACCGCAGAAAGAAGCTTCCCTGAACAAGATGGAGATTAGCATTGGACATAAGTACAAATGTGTAGAAGGCAGCTTGACATGTCCATTTAGCAAAACAATGGTGGTATGATCCCCAGTAGGGCCTATGCCCTTCCCAGCCATGGCTTCAGGCTATGTTTACAAGGAATTCCCTCCCTTGGAAGCATTGGTTACTCCGTAACAGTTATACCACTATTGTAACAGTAGATACATCTTGCTTAGCAGGTCCATGTCTTGGTAAGTCTATTGATTTTTCCTCATATGCAGGCTCCATGGTACCCTTTGGTACTATGGAAACTAGATAGTAGGAAGGGAATTTCCGGGTCAGCTCTAGTTCGATTTCTCTAAGTCATGTAACCAAAGTGTGTCGTGTCTTCAGCAATACAGTCTTACTGTGCAGCTGTGGTGGCACCAAGTTACTTCTATTCTAGTTTTGATCAATAGATAATAATTTATTTATTTATGGAGTGTAGTATGGCATTTCAATACTTACATACAGTTGATAGCCCTCAGGACAGATAACTATATTTATTTATGGAGTATAGTATGGTATTTCAATACTTACATACAGTTGATAGCCATCAGAACAGATAATTGGCCTATCTGTCAGCTTAAATATTTGGCATTTGGGGGATGAGACTATTCAGAATCATAACTAAATATGCAATTAATTGTTGTAAGTAACAGTTACTGTACCATGCAGTAATTCAAACATCACTCTAATCCACCTGGACCCCTGTGCTCACTGTCCCCTGTGTTTCTCCTCCTCCTCCCATCAGTTTCTAACTCTGCTCACCACTGTTCTACATTCTGCTTCAGTTTAGCTGTTTAATGATGAATGAGAACATGTGACATTAGCTTCCCGTGCCTCCTTACTTCATTTAACATAATGTGTTCCAGTCCCATTCATGTTGCTAGACATGGCAGGGTTTTGTTTTTGTTGACTGACTAATGTTCCATTGTATATATGTAGTGTCACATTGTCTTTATCTACTTATCTGTTGATGGAATCTTGGGTTGATCCTGTAACTTTACTCTTGTGAATCATGCTGCTATAAACAAGCTTATGTGGAGACCGGTTTGACATGTGAATTGCCTCTCCTTTGTGTAGACACCCATGGCACGGTCCTAGGTTATACAGTAGTTCTGTTTCTAGGTTTTGAGGCACACACATCCTGTTTTCTAGACTGTACTAATTTATATCTCTACCCTTCACATACAGGGGCAGTATTCTTTCTGGACCCTCACCTTTCTAGTTGGGGCAGGGTAGTCTCAGCTTTTCCATTGTGGTTATTGATGCCGAGCAAGTGTTCCAGTGCTAGTTGGCCAGATGTGTACACTCTGAGGGATGTCTCTATTTAGATCATTTGCCTGTTATAATCAGACTACTGTGATTACTATAATTTCGCTGTTGTTAGTGTCTCGCTTGCTCTGGACAGTAATACTTTTTCTGATGAGTGGTCTCCATGCTGTTATGAAGTATCTTCTTCACTATACAGAACCTTTTGGTTTTGTCTAATCACAGCTGTCAGTTTTTGTTTCTGTAGCCTCTGGGTGTTTTTGTTTTTTCGTTTTTCTCTTTTAGTTGGGAGGAAAAATCCTGGTTTTTGTTTTTTTTTTTTTTTTATGACTCGGTGTCCAAGGCTTTGCTTAAAAACCTCTTTGCTGGCTTTCTATCATGCCAATGATTGCCAGAGTTGAGTTTCTGTTTAGGATTTATTATGATGGGTCTAAAGCACAGGTTTGGGAACTTACTACAAATGGCAAGGATTGGGAACCGCTCACTGCATATATTTCTTCAATGAAATATAAAAGCTATTCTTAGATACAGGCTATACAATAGTGGCTCAACAAGTCATATTTGACTCATTTGCAGCGGTTTGCAAGCCTTGGTCCACAAGCCACCTTTTCTCCAGGGATCAGGTGATCTACTTTAAGGAATGGCTTTCTGGGAAGTTGGCTGAGTGTCCAGGGTGCATTGTGCTGTTTCTCTGTGGCTGGAACTCCTGTTTCATAACCCTAACCCTAAACCCTAACCCTAACCCTAACCCCTAACCCTAACACTGTTCGGCCCACAATGTCTCTAGCTGTTTTATGATCTTGAGACTATCTTTCTGCTCATGTGCATCTTTGGGTCTGGGAAATACTTAGGGACTCTGAAGATTGCTAGAGCTGAGAAGAGCGGCCATCCTTATTCTGGCAAGTGTTTACCGTGGGAGGTCAGTTCACCCCATCACAACAGGAAGCAGTCTTTAACATGACTTTTAAAGTAGTCGTTTCTTTATATTTGGTAGTCATTATTAGTGAGAAATATACAAGTAGCTGATAAAAAAAACAATAAAAAATAGTATGTTCTTATGCCACTCCACCTTTCTCTCTTCTTTTTTGTCTTCCATTTTTGAGACAGGCTCTCATGTAGCTCAATCGGCCAAGAACTCATTACCTCACTGTCTGTTATCTCACTCCTGATCTTCCTACCGCCATCTCCTGTGTTAGGAATACAGATGTGTGTGATCATGACTGCTTACTATCTAGTGTGTGTGAGTGCTGTGTGATGGCTGTTCTGTGGTATTGCTGAGGAGTGGTGACAGGGATGGAGTCTGTGTGTGTTCATTACAGATGCCTTCTTTGCCAGCGTTTCAGTCTGAGTTTGACTGAGTCTGTGGCTGGAGAACATACCAATACAGAGGGCTGCCTATATTCTTTATGAAAGTTTTTTTGGTTGGAAATTATAATCTCTGAGTCATTTTCAACTGTTCTGTTTCTCTTGACCTCTTATCTAGACTTTGGGGGAAATCCTGCACATCGTTTACCATACCAACCATTCTTATTTCCTCCTCTGCCATTCCCGGATCCTACTCATCATCGTCTCTTATCTGTGTCACTTTATATTGATCAGGAGGCCCCAGATAAAGAAGAGAGATGGAGGAGGGAGGGAGGGAGGGAGGGAGGGAGAGAGAGAGAGAGAGAGAGAGAGAGAGAGAGAGAGAGAGAGAGATTATCTGAAGGGATTGGCTCATGAGGTTGTAGAGGCTTGGTGAATTCAAACTCTATAGGGCTGGCAAGCAGACCCGAGAATATCACCAATTCAAGTACAAAGGCAGTCTGTTGGCAGAGTCCCCCTCTCTCAGGATGGTAGCCTTTGACTAGTTGGATGAAGCCTACCCACAAGTGGATAATATTTAAAATTTTGTGCTAAATTTTATGTCTCTGGATGCTTTGACTTAGTAGAGGAACAACTGTCAATTCTTCAGTGGCTGACAGTGGTTGGATGTGGGATACCGGGTACAATGAGCCTCCGCCATTGGCTCCCTCTTCCCAGTCTTGGGGAATTTAGTTGTCTCTGAGCCTGCACCACATCCTCATCTTGTCCCATCCACCCTCTGGTCCTAGTTGCCCTTGATCCCAGCTCTAGACTAATACTGGAGTCTATGCCGCCATGAGGCAGAGGCAGGGCCCTTTGCAGCTGTTTCACTCAGGACTTCAGGTAAAGTCAGCAGTGTGTTCCAGGAGTCCTGTTGTGAGTGACATGCTGTTTTCCGGATTCTTAGAATGAAATCAAATCTGAGGACCTTCACAAATTGTCACCTTCTACCATTCCTGGCTTCCTCTTCCCACTCCAGAGAGTCTGACTCCAGTGACCTCTGAGTTCCTTGGGAAGGGACCCATGAAGCTCACCCCCCAAGCTGGCTAAATCCCAGTAATCCCACAGCTTCCACAAGAGAATGGTCTACCAAGATCAAGGAAGGCTCCTCCAGCTCCACAGACTAAAGACTTCTCTTCCCAAAAGGAACCATCTTTCCTCAGGCACAGCCCTGACTTGTGCCTGGGGTGGAAATACCCTGCCATGGTCATTTTTATTTTCTGGATAACTGTACATGAGACACCTTCTGTCTCCTTGTGGGGAGGGGGGGATCATGCTTCCGCAAGGCCTTCATTGTAACTCTTCTCAGGAGGTTGCAGTGCTCTGCTTACTTTCCTTTCTAAGATTGCGCCATGATTGTTTCTCTGCAGCTTTTTCTTTTCCAGGCAGCAAACAGAAAGGAAGGCGTTTCTGTAGGCTAAGTCTAATTATTTGTCCCCCATCCACCAGGACACTCAGGACAGTATACTTGAACCTGACAGCAAAGGAGACAAACTTACCTGTCCACTTTCTCTCTGTGTGGGCCAAGGGCCTCTTTCCCCTTCAGTTCGTCCACATCTCTACCCTTAGGATTCCTTCCCAGTGAAGGCTCACCCTAATGATGCCCATAGTTGGGAGTGGGCTATAGCATGCCCTGCCTTATGCCGAGAACTCAATGAGGTCTTCTCTGGACTATGGATATGGAGGTTTCTCTTAAAATAAAAAAGAATAAAAACCTTGGATATGAGCGTTGGGAATATGGCTCAGTGGATGAGGCACTTGTTGCTAAGCCTTTGGTCCTCAGGACCAAATGGAAAAAAGAAAAAAAAAAAAACAACTCTGAAGTTGTCCTCCAGCCTCCACGTGTAAACTATAGCACATGTATACCCCCATATATAATAAATAAATGTAATTGAAAATAGTTTCTAAAGGAATATAAATGGCACACTCACAGTGGGACCTCAGTGGAAAATCAGGAGACCCTGACCTGAAAATAGGAGATTACACCACAGCGGGACCTCAGTGGAAAATCAGGAGACCCTGACCTGAAAATAGGAGATTACACCACAGCCACAACAGCAGAGGGGGCAGCAGCCTCTTGGCTTTCACAAGGCTTCACTTTATCTAACTTTAAAATGGTAATAATGACATTTTCCTTTTGTTCTTCAACCTGACATTTAAAATGTACTTTGAACTTCTCGGAAGAAAATGACCCCATGTAAGCCTTAAAGATGTGCTGTTATTAGCAATAGTTACAGCGCATAGTCAAAGTAAATACACACCCAACAAGTATTTCTTTTTATAAACCTTCTTCCCGAAACACAATTAAAATTAGATGATGTGAGTTAACAGTAGAGGAACAAAAGGATATTAAAATGACATTAAAAGAACAAAAGAAGAAAGATTGAAACTCTCAAAGGAACTGGACAGATGGGAAATGTCAGCCGATTTTGGAAGGATGAGAAATGAGCCATTGTATGGTGACTGGGTGGGATTCTTTCTGCCTTCTCCCCCTGCTGAGGGCTGAGAGCGAAGCCTGGTACCAGGAGGAAATTGACTGATTGAACTCTGGTCCTACAAAGGCTCCAGAATTAGTCAGCAGACTTCTGTAGGGAGAGGGCAGGGGCCAAGGGCAAACACTAAAGGATTGGTTTCCAGTCTGGAATAAACAAGTACCCTAGAGTCCTAAGTAGGGAAGTACAGCTATGTCCCCTGTGAGCCCAGTAGGGAACCAGATTGACACATCAGAGCTGAGGGATGCTAAGTGCAGTTGAGGCAGGAGTGAGATGCCTGATAGCATGGGAGTCTGTGCTGTTGTAGCATCCACCAGAAAACCCTTGGAAGTTCAGTGGCTCAGCATAGCAGAGGTTGGATCCTTGCTTACAATACACCTCACATGGGCACTGACCTGAAAGTCAGCTTGCCCCTGTGTGGCCAGGGAGCCCAGGAGACTTTCTGCTTCAAATCTCTGCCTGTTTCCTTTGGTTCTCATAACTGCTGCTAGAGGTAAGAAAGGAATGAGGGTGTCACCCTGATGGTGAGTGCCCCAGAGCAGAGGTGACATTTACCTCTCACATGTCCAGTTGCCTGCCGTGGAGAAGATTGGAAGTGTGCCAGCATTTGCAGGTGTCAGATGCACATGAGTCTTCCCTGCTTATTGAGATGAAGTGAGAGTCTTCAGAGAGAAGAATTAGATTGTTGTCCCTCTTGCCCTCAGCTACCTTTGACTCCCATGAAGGTGGCTGGTCACCACAGTGGCAATGGCTGCTCTTGTATGCAAGAGAAAGGACAACCCCAGGGTTTGGGTAGGGCTTCTTATATAGTCACTCTAATGGTCTTTTATTGAGCACTATCTTCGCTACAGAGTAGCACCCACGTGGTCAACTAAATCTACATAAAATCTGAGGAGCTCCAAAAACAATTCAGAGTTTAACACAGTTTCTCGCTGTTTGCTGGCGGCTTGCTGCAGATGCTTTAAGAGAGATTTTCCTGATTCAGCTGTAGCAAAAAAAAAAAAAAAAAGCTGTGGAATTTTAAAATGCCAGCTTTCTGGGCTATGCTGCTAGCATGACCTCTGTCTCTTGTGGGAGACAAAGCATTTGCATGGGGTTTGTGAGTAAAGTGCTACTGCTTGCTTGATGGAAACGTGGACTCACTGTGTGCTTAAAAGAGAGGCAATGCATGTGGCTCAGAGGCACAAGCATCTCCGTCATGCTGGACTCTGCAGAGCAGGCAGGAACTATTGCATTTACCATAATAATAGCACAGCTTAAGTTTTAGACGGGGCAGGCAAACAGACTGTACCATATTACCCCTAACAAGGGTGCACCTGAAGTTTTAAAGAAGTGCTTAGCATTTTAAGAAGTGCTCCTGGATAGTAAAGAATTACAGATTCACAATAGGACAGATTCAGACATAAAAGACCTCTAAAGGGGTCACAGTGCTGGATAAATGTACGTAGACTTGGGAGAGAATAAAAAGAGTATAAAAAGTCATAAAATAAAGTTAATGCTTAAAAAAGGATAAAATCTTTAAAGAGACAGGCAGTACAAATATTGATAGATTAAAAGGAATAAAGAAAATTAAGCCATGTAAAAATGGAAAAGTCACAGTGAGTCTTGATTCTGTATATTATTGTGTTTTCTTTGAATTTTTTTGACTGTAAAGGAGCTAAGTACAGAGACACATTTCATTGTATGGGCTGCTAAGCTAAATCAGCATGTATATTATAAAGGTATCTTGACTTCAGAATTTGGGTCTAAGGATATGGTGCTTTGGAAAAGAGATTCTTCTTTTGTTTTCACAGAAGATGAGAACCTGTGGATTATTTCTACACCAATATGGTTTCATGGAACAAGACCCCCTGAAAGGTTGCTGTGAACACCCCCACAAAGAAAATGCTTTGCCCAACTTCTGACTGAGATGGACCTAACACAAAGGATACACCATAAAGGACCTGAGTGCCCCCATACAGCACAAAGCAGTTTGGAGAGAAAAAATTATGCCCATATTCCCAAATATTGTTTATAAAATGTTCTTTTACATTTAAAGGGGGATATGATATAGAGATGAATAATTTGCATTGTTATAAATCTTGATTTATTGATACAAATTTAAGGTCAATTTTGTTATATGTATATGTATTTCTGATCTTGAGTAAGGTATTGTGATTGTGTAGCTCATTTTAAAATGTAATGTATAATTAAGAAATATAGGTTAATAGATAATCATCTATAATAGTCAAGTTTGTAGTCATGTTAGATTTTCTAGATGTGCATAGATATATTTCAAATAGGTATTCTTCATACTTTTCAAAGACTACAGAATATGGCATTTAAAATGTTTTAATAACTTAGGGCTTTTCATGACAATGAGATGCATCTGCTCCTGACAGTACCAGCTACTTCAAGAGGAAGATGGGCATCGAAGAGGCTACTTATGGAGTTTGCTAGCCATTTGGGCAAGAAACTGCTCTTGCCTGGACTACTTCACTGTACATGCAGTACCCACAGAGAGATGACTGCTGAACTTGCCTAAAGGTGAGATGGTCCTTCAGGGTTCCTGCTTCATGAAAGACTCTGCAAGACATTCTGCAGGACACAGAAGAAAGTGACAGAACTGTCTTTGAAATTTTCTGCTTCATGGAAAAGTCTGCTGGATGCTATGGGCCTGTAGGCTGAAGATGGATGCCTCAACAGCACAAAAGAACTTTGGGTGACTGTCCAGGCAGTGAGATGTCTCTGTCAATTCTAGAGTTTTGAAAGTTGTTTATAATGCACTTTCAGTTTACATAGGTAATATTATATCCTTCTGAAGTCTCTGACAGAGTTGAAGAATAGACAGATAGTTATAGTTTTCCTTTGTTATGATAAAAGATAAAATAGATATAAATATTGTAACTGTAATTCTTGCTTGATAACTGTTTTGTTAAAGTTAAAGCCTTCCTTTCCTTTTTAAACAGAAAAGGGGAAATGGTGTAGGAGTTCCTTCTGTTTGTGTGTTGCTTTAATTGGATAATGAATAAAGAAACTGCCTTGGCTTAGTTGATAGGACAGAACTTAGGTAGACGGAGTAGACAGAATTGAAAGCTGGGAAGAAGGGCAGAGTGGCAGGTGCCATGGATCTCCTGCCTGAGATGGATGCTGGTTAGAATCTTGCTGGTAGGCCACAGTCATGTGACGATACACAGATTAATAGAAATGGGTTAAATTAAGATGTAAGAATTAGCCAATAAGAAGTTCGAGCTAATGGGCCAGGCAGTGTTTAAATGAATACAGTCTCTGTGTGATTATTTTGGATGTAAGCTAGCCGGGCGGTTGGGACAACAAGCAGCCTGCTCCACCTGCTACATTGATTGCTGTGAGGAGACACCATTGTTATGCCCAGATCATGGAGTCCCCCATAAACAAACAAGGAGACTGAGCCCTGAATGTAAAAGCAAAAAGCCATTATTCAAGTTCAAACTCAGACTCTCCCTGTGTCCAGCATATTGACAAGATCAGAGAGCCTCGAGCTAGGTTGGGGTAGAGTTTTTATCATAACAGAGGTTGGGGTGAGAGATTTCTAAGGTTCAAGATCCCTGATTGTCTGACATTTGTCTTGGTGAAAGGGGATGGGCATGTGCTATGCTAAGGGATATCAGGTGATCCTATCTATAATGGTTGAAACATTAGAAATTCCTTCATAACATAAGGTACTCTCCCTTGGGATGGTCCATACTTGGGTGGTCTCAGTTTATGGTCTTTCCTGGAACCAGGTAATCATTGAGCTTGTCATGGCTGGGCTCTACAACCATGACCACAACAACTATTATAATGTAAAACATTTAATTGTGGTGGCTCATTTACAGTTTGAATGTTTAGTCCATTATCATGGTGGGAAACAAGCAGCATGCAGGCAGACACAGTGCTAGAGAAGGAGCTAAGAGTTCTTACATCTTGACTCACAGGCAACAGGAAGTGGTCTGAGACTCTGGGCATGGCTTGAGCCTATGAGACCTCAAAGCCCACCTCCACAGTGACACCCTTCCTCCAACAAGACCATACCTACTCCAACAAAGCCACACCTCCTAATAGTACCACTCCCTTTCGGAGCCATTTTCATTCAGACCACCACAAGCACCTATATGCTAGGAAATGCTGTAGATGTTATGCAAAACAATAAGGAAGAAAACAGACAATATTTACATTCTCTTAAAGCTTTACTCAAATGCTGGATGGTGGATGATACAAAAAGGTAAATCATGTCCTTGCCTATTAATGAAACCAATTTCTCTTTGTATTTATTAAAGATTTGAGTACTTTGTCAATTGAAGACCTTGCCCACTTTCTATTGTGTTGTTTATATTTTTCTTAATTATTGCATTTTGATAGAAATGAACCTTTGTCAGTTTATGTGGCTCACTGATATCCATGTATATACATGCACATACACATACACACAGCTACAGAAATAATACATGCATATATTACCTGCATTTCAGGGCTTGCTTTTCACGTCAGTGTCGTCTTCTTGGTGTCATGATTTAAAAAGCATTTTTCTGATCTCAGGGTGACAAGAATTTGTTCACTGTTATCGTCAGATAGCATCATTAGCTTCCTTTTCACATGAAGAACCAAGACTTAATTCTTACTGTTTCAAAAGCATAGATTTATCTTCCCATATGAATATCCAGTGGCTCCTGGGATGTTTACTAAAGAGAAAGTCCTTTTCCCACAGTTATGCATTGCTATTTTGTGACAAACAATGTACCCTTGTGTCTATAGGACACTGTCTAGGTTCACTGTATTTTTGCATAAAACCTGGTTGTTTCAATAGCTGTAGGTAGATTCAGAAGTCTCTGTCTAGCACCATACGCACTGTGCTCATTGTCAATGTTCAGCTATGTCTGCCCTTTGCACTGTTGTGCTGATTCATAGTCAGTTTGTCAAATTCTGTGAAGAAACCCTGCTGGAAATGATGCTGGGATTGTGATGATTCCATGAAGTATGAGGAGAGCTGTCTTCATGAGTGGAGCAGGTCTTCTAGTCAGGTCTCCTTTAATTTCACTAACGATCTATAGTGCTTTCAGTAGAGGCCTTACATTGTTCATTAGTTATTTGTCTAATTTAAAATAAGTATGTGTGATATGTGCGTATGGTATTTTATATATATATGGTATGTGTGTAGTGTATGTGTGGTGTGCTATGTGTGTATGTGTAGTATACATTGTGCATTGTGTATATGCATAATGCATGGTGCATGTGTGTATATGATATATGCTTATGTATGGTGTGTGTAGTGTATGAGGTGTGTGTGTAGTGTGTATGGTATGTGTAGTGTTTATAGTGTGTGCTGTGTGTGTGGTATAGATGGTATGTGATGTGTGTGTGTACGATATATATGTGTGTATGGTGTGTGTAGTGTGTGTATGATATGTGGGGTGAGTGTGTGTGGTGCTGGTATTGAAACCGCTGCAAGAGTCACTGGCTTATGATATAGCCAGCCTAGCAGTCCTATGATTCTGTGTTTTTCTTCTGCTGGTCCCCACTCCAAGTCACTCATTGATAGGATCTGGCCTTGGAAAATGGTGGAGACTGTCATCATTCAGCTCCTCGTCTAGACAGGACTTGTGTCTCTGATAAGGAAACTGCTGAAGGCTGTGTTGCAGAGGACACAAGCAGACAGTGCCAACCTCTGGGGGCCTGGGCCCTAGGCACACGCAAATAGAACCTCTACCACATTCTGTTACTCAAAGTATGTCTCAAAATTAGTTCACATTGGAGAATGGAGAAACAGTCCTTTTGCTTCTTCATTGGAATAGCAGCCAGCCACATTAAGTTATGTGGGGTGAGAAATAATATTATGTTCATTTTTGAGAAAATGTACCACATCTATTTTTTAGATGTCTTTTTTTATTATTTTTTATTAGATTTTTTTTACAAAAAATATCAATCCAAATTTCACTCCTTTCCCTCTTCCCACTCCCTCTACACACCCTCCCACCCCACCTCCCTCTAATCCTAAGAGAGGGTAAGGCACTTTGCCCTGTGGAAGGTCCAAGGCCCTCCCTACACATCCAGGCTGAGCAAGGTATACATATAAAGAGAATAGGATCCCAAAAAGCAGTACATGCAGTAGAGCTAGATCCCAGTGCCACTGCCAGTGGCCCCTCAGTCTACCCCAGCCATACAACTGTCAGTCACATTCAGAGGGACTAGTTTGGGCCTATGCTTGTTCCTTCCCAGTCCAGCTGGAGTTGGTGAGCTTTGATTAGCTTGGGTAAACTGTTTCAGTGGATGAACCCTCTATTCTAATTCTATTTTCTGTTTGTTATTGGAAAGTAGATTTAAAACTGGTTTATTCATATTAACCTTTATATACAAGTACTTTAATAATTCAGTTATTAGCTGTATTGCTTCTGAATCTTCTGCCTATACTATATTGTTTGAAAAACAAAGTAATTTTCTTAGCTGGGCGGTGGTGGTGCATGCCTTTAATCCTAGCACTCGGGGCACAGAGGCAGGCAGATCTCTGTGAGTTTGAGGCCAGCCTGGCATATAAGAGCTAGATCCTGGGCAGGCTTGATAGCTACAGCAAAACCCTGTCTTGAAAAACAAAAACAAGCAATAATAATAATGATTTTTTTCCTTCTAAATATGTCTGGTTTTTCCTTCGTTTTTCTGATTCCACAGTCTGGTCTTCCAGTAACGTGTGGACATGAGGGATTTTTGTCTCATGTCTCATCATAGAGGGAACATTCCCAGCATATCATGGTGTTGTGGGCACTGTGCAATTGTTTGAATGACTGAGTTTTCTTTTGTTTCAATCTTGCTGAGTTTTGTTGGGCTATGACTGTATGATCTGCCTTTCTTTTGAAAAGACCATATGAAGTGAATTCTTTATTCCGATAATATGGCAAGCTGCCGTGGTTGATTTTTGAATGTTAAATGAACGTGATTTCCTTATTTGAACCTCACCCTGCTCCTGCTGACTCTCTTGATTTTTATTGTTAGTGTTTATTCAGGATTTTGATTATATATTCATGAGGGAAGTTGGCCTTTAACCTTCAATTTTTAAAATGTCCTTGCCACATTTTTATATTGTAATGTTGTTTTCATAAGAGACACTGAGGGACTAGTCCTCCTTTTTCTACTTGGAAATGCTCAGTTGAGGTTATTTCTTCTATAAATGGTCAGTAGAATTTACCAGTGCAGCGATCTGGATCTGGAATTGTTTTAAACTCAGTTTTGAAATTCTGAGTTCATAAGCTCCAGAGACTATTCAGATTTCAGGCTTTTTGTTAATTTTGTTTGGTTGTGTCCTAGGATTTTTCAGTTGCATCTGTGCTTTTCACATTTATTGGCAAATGGTATACACACTATTCTGTGGTTGCTAGTGGCCATTTCTTTAAGGAGCACGGAGATTGTTCTGTGCCTAAAGGAGCTCGAAATTGGGGAGGGGACACCACCGCTGATGTGACAAGGGTGGTAAAGGACTTGGCAAGACCCTCTCTACACCTCATATGTCAGCTTACTGCCATTGCCTCCTAGCCAGGGATTTGGCAGAATACCATCTATATTGGTCTAGTTTCTGTTACTGTAATTCAATACCCAGATGCAGATAGTTTATATATATATATATATATATATATATATATATATATATATATATATAAAAAGAAGTTTATTTAACTCACAGTCTGTGGTGCCAGCATTAAATTCACTCAGCTGAGAACTTCATAGCAGGTGGTGTCATAATGCCTAGAGAGTGTGTTAAAAGAGGACACACGCTCCCACTGTGACCTAAGTAGGTCCTAGTAGGCCATTCATTTTAAAGGTTCTAATACTCACATCTGCCACACTTAGCACAAAACTTTCGACCCAGAAGCTTGTTGGAACAGGGAAAATCTAGTCCTTCTCTGGGAGGGATGCGTTCTGGCTGAGAGGGCTTAGCCTGAGTTAAGATGCCAGGAGTTCACCACAGCTCAAAGCTGCCACTTAGAGCCTCTGGGTTCTGGTCTTGCAGGCCAAAGGACGAAGTTCACAGATCACAACAAGGCAGGTGTTTAGAAAGGAGCTATGAGTTCACAGGTTGGAGCTTTGACCATTAGAGCTCTTGTATTACAGGGTCCCAGGGATGGGTGCCATCAAGTTTCTGGGTTAGGTGCCTTTTAGTGGGGCTTACGGCATGAGCTGGGGAGGCATGGAGTGAGCTGGCCAGTCCAGTTGGCGAAACATTGTCCCCTCAGAGTGTCTGCACTGAAGATCTGGACACACCCTCACATGCAGGTTCTAGGTAGCTTCCTAATAGAAGAGTGATAACAAGAAACTAAAGCAGGAACCAGAACCCCAAGCTTTTCTTGCATCTCTGGCCTCAGGACAGATTCAAAGGTATTTCTGGCTTCTCAGCAAGGGCAAGAATTGAGGTCCTTGTCCCTAAACTTTCAGATTCTATCTCCTGTTCTTATCACTATATAAAATACATTCAGCCCTTACTCTTGGCAGTGTCTAACAGAAACAAAGGCATGGCGAGAGATTTGGTCCTAGCACCAGAGACCAATGGATGTCTCCACCCTCTCAGTGTGTCCATCTGAGGCCTTTGGAAGAGTTTTTTCTGCACTTCATATTGATAGGTATTTTTGAATCCCTGGTAGTGGGTTTCTCCACCAACCCAATAAGCCAGATCAAGCCAAATTAAAAGTCCAGGTTCAATGAGCTAAGTGCTCTCAAGTAACTCCTCAAGCCTCCCAGGAGTAAATTGGGGGAGGGAGGAGGAGAAATCACATGGTGTGTCCGGGGACCAGAACTTAAATGCCTTGTAGCTGAGGTTTTGAGCTTTGGGGGAGAAGTCTGGTCTTTTGGTGGCCTTTCTGTGGGGAGCAGGGTTTGGGAGAGGGAGGAGTGGGACTAAAGGCTGAGTTTCCAGTGAAACACGGGGGTCCTCCTGCTCTTATTCCTGAGGTGTTTCAGGATTATCTGAGTTCAGATTTTAGTAATATTTTTCATCCTCATTTCAAGGATCCTTATGACCAATATTAAGATCTTTATAAACATGGGCATGGCTCACCTTGCCTTTTGATCAGTGTCTGGATCCCATGTATGATGGGCAGGATCCTATGGTGGGTTCCATAGGAGTAATGGAGTTGGAAACTTCTATTAAATGATATGGTTATACCTTCTCTGCATTTAGATATAAAAGTACCACTGCAGTATCATCAATGACAGTATTTAGAAGGTTGCACAGATGTGTGGCCAATGAACAGTGGATTAGCCCATATAGCTTATGTGTACATAGGTTAGACCATCTAGGTTTGTCAAGCATTCTTCGAAATGTAAGTCAAAGTCACATGGCAACCCATTTCCCACAGTGTGTTCATTGTTAAGTGGCATGTGATTGCGTTGCAAAATCTGTTGTTAATATTGATTGCCACCCTCTTTCTCCTTTCTAGGATCCTTGTTTTCTTTGTGTCTGGTGGGAATATGCAGACTTATTTTAGTGTGCATAGACAGTCTTTGTTTCCTGACACAGTGTGTCCACTAATCTATTCTTCTGTGTTAGCATAATGATAGCGCTCCTGGGGAGAAAATTCTTAACCCAGCGTTCTCTCTCACCACTATCCCGGTCTGTATTTCCTGGTCTGCACCACTCTGTGATCACAGGTGAGGACTATGGTGTAAAATTATTCCTAGAAACTCATTCTTCTTTCTGTCTGGAAGCTTGTATGATTTATTGCTAAAACTTGGAGATTTTTCCAGGGTGTATTTAAATTTGGACTTTTCAGGACACTTTTGATAGGGGTTGCCAATTCTTTTTTGTCCCCCTTTGTTTACTCCCTGGCATAGCTTTGTGTCCTTCCCCAGCTCCTGTTACTTACCCAGAGTGCTTCCTGCTCCTGTCTTCCATCGTCTTCATTTCTCATTTGTGATTTTTAGCTTCATCTAACTCTTTGTCTTGCATTATGGGACACATCTTTCGTTTGGTCCCCTAAAAGAGTAATGTGTTTTCTTTCAGTGGGCACCATTCCTTTTTTACAGTTCCTCTTCTAAAATTTTAAATTAAAACACCAAGCTCCGTTCTGGCCTAGTAGCATTTTATGACACTCTAATAATAGCTCCTTATGTGTTCTCATTACGTCTTTATATTACAAAAGTCTATTTCTGTTCTGCCATTAGTTCTGCTCCACCGTAGCCATCTGTTCTAGAACTTGGCTGCCTCCTTCCTCCAAACCACTGTATTTCTGTGGTTGCATTCAAGTTTGCTCTCTCTGATCATCATCTTGGGTCTAGATCTTTCCCAGTCTGCTGTGGGCACAGCTCAGACTCTGATAGTTACAATCCATTTAAGGCCAAATCCATTACTAGGAAGAGATGGAGTCATGCAGGGATAGTTTTCTCTCCATGGTGCCATAGCAAATAAGCAGGCAAACCTCTCTCTCTTTCTTCCTTTCCCTCTTCTCCTTCATTCCTCTGCCCCCTCCTCTGTGGTGGTGTACGTCCACACATGCGCACACTAGGATTTAGGAAATCACTTTACCAAATTGTCTCTTTAGATATGGCTGGGGTGGGATGAGGGGAGATAGTTTCTCTTCTGAATCGTCCTTAGGCCTCAGTTACAACTTAGCTTTTAAAGAAGAAAGCTCAGTCCCTTCAGAACTGGCACCTTAGCTTCCTTGCACTTCCTTGCAAGGTCTTCCTCCCTGGATTGGAAACCCTTGGATTGCAAGGCCCTCATCTCTGTCTGCTGCTCAGGAAAGCCTTGGATTGACTGATTAGCTACACTCTGCCCTGGTGTGGCTGCTCCCCATCCTGGTCTCCAGCACACACTAAGCATCTCTCCAGGTCATGTGACCTATGACCGCCAGATTGTCCCAGACTTTGGATCCCTGGGTTTAACTGTGAATGCCAAATATGTGCTCCACCATAGACTGTGAGGATTAGTTGGTCACCCTCTGGATAAAGATGTACTTCAGGCCCCATTAGTGACAACTGGAGAGCAGAGAATGTGTGCTTGACTGGTTAGGAACTTTCTGTTTTCCTGTGGCTTGTACATTACAATACAGGGGCCAGAAAACAATGCCAAACTTGGAGGTTCTGCATGAGTCTAGGAATCAAAGATATTCCTACTCCTATAGACCTTTGGGTTGTAACTCCCTGTCCTCTCCTAAGCAAAGCAAGACCAAGCGAAGTCTCAGAAGGCCAGGTTCAGCTCCAGGCTTTGTGGCCACTTATGAGTGAGTACATATGGTGTTTGTCTTTCTGGGTCTGGGCGACCTCACTCAATACGATGTTTTCTAGATCCATCCATTTGCCTGCAAATTTCAAGATGTCATTATTTTTTCTGCTGTATAGTATTCCATTGTGTAAATGTACCAGATTTTCCTTATCCATTCTTTGGTTGAAGGGCATTCAGGCTGTTTCCAGGTTCTGGCTATGACAAATAATGCTGCTATGAATATAGTTGAGCGCTTTTCCTTGTGGCACGATTGAGCATTCTTTGGGTATATACCCAAAAGTGGTATTACTGGGTCTTGAGGAAGGTTGTTTCCTAATTTTCTGAGAAATCACCACACTGACATCCAAAGGGGTTGTACCAGCTTGCACTCCCACCAGCAATGCAGAAGTGTTCCCTTTCCCCCACAACGTTTTGTCCTACTGAGATTAAGTTTCTTTACTCCCTGGAATGTATGTCTTTCTGTCTCTCTCTTCCTTCCATCCTTCCTTCCTTCTTTCCTCCCTCTCTCTCTCTCTCTCTCTCTCTCTCTCTCTCTCTCTCTCTTTCCCTTCCTCCCTTCCTTCCTTCCTTCCTTCCTTCCTTCCTTCCTTCCTTCCTTCCTTCCTTCTCAAGGCTTTTTGACAGCTTTATACAGCAGCCAAAACATCTCTTTCAGGAATGGGACCAGCAGGAAGGGAGAGATTCAAAAGAGGAGGTTGAAAGAGCAAACATGATCGGAAACACATTTTATAGGTGTAAGAAAATGTTAAACAAAACTCATTGTCTTGTATAGTTAATATGCACTAGTTAAAAATAAAAACCATGCAGTGCAAACACAGTAGCATCTGGGGAGAAATTAGTTTCCTTTAATGGTAGATTTCTAGCGGTTGCCCACTTGAAGTTTATAACTGATGAATTGTCCAGCTCTCCTATGGAGTGAGGTTGCTAGCCAGTATATGATTTACACGTTCGCGGGAAGTTAGGGGTAGGCCTTTTAATTCTGTGGTAGAAGTGACCCCATCCACCAGGGGTATTTCAGGGTCACATACACACATGTCCCAGGATTTACACTGTGAACTGTAAAGTATATCAAAATGAAAAACGAGGAGTTTGAGCACCAATTTTCTTGTTTGAATTATTTTCATACTAAGAAAAGCAGGAGCCGGGCGCTGGTGGCCCACGCCTTTAATCCCAGCACTCAGGAGGCAGAGGCAGGCGGATCTCTATAGAGTTCAAGGCCAGCCTGGTCTATAAGAGCTAGTTCAGGACAGGATCCAAAGCTACAGAGAAACCCTGCCTCAAAAAACAACAAAACAAAACAAAAAGTGATCAAATTTCTTTAAGACCTTTACTTGCTGTCCATTAGAATATGAGGCAAAATAGAGAAGCCTGCACTGCTCCAGTTCAGAGCACAGTGCTCCCAAGCTTGTGGCCTCCAGAGGAAGCGCGTGCATTGGTGTATGCACAGCTTGCGTGCATTGGTGTATGCACGGCTTGTGGATGGTCTTGGGGAGACAGTGTTATATTTGTTTGTCTACATTAAGCAAAAGACTGATCATCGTTGTTACTGTAGTGCGTTGTGAGCCGCCAAACGGGCGGCTTCGAGACAGAAACCTGTCAGTCAGCTAAGTGGGCAGGCTTCTCCACTGTCTTTCTTTTTCCCCGGTCTTTCTCATTTATGGCCACTGTGTTTTCTTTACACACAGAGCCTTATTGGTCTCAGATGGTATACTTGGGAAATAATTGGCACTGAGATCCATTAAAGCCGAGGAACACGATTTAGCGAGGAGACCCTAACCCTAACGTTTAGGTTGCTTGGCTCCGTTGCCTTTGGGCCTGTAGAGAGACAGTACATCCTGGGGGAGTCCACAGCAGAGGAAACTGCTCCGCTCATGGTAATCAGGGAGCAGAAAAACTGAGGCGGCCAAATTTCCAAAACCCCCTTCAAGGGCAGCACCCCCACCTCACCCCACCCCTGCATATCCTTCTTTCCCCTGTACCCCTTCTAAAGGTCCTACGAGCTTTTACTGCAGTGACCTGGGAAGCAAGGCTTAGCACATGTCCTTGGGGGACATCCAAGATGGCACATGGGTACATGAAACATGTGAAACTTTGGGCCAGATGCGAACAGATGTGTATGTAATTCTGTGTGTGACTTACTTAATCCACTCTACTTAAACAGCTGTTTTGTTTTGCTTTTTGAATTTTTTTTAACTACAGTATGTGGAATGCAAAAATGTGCCTATGAAACATGGGGAGCGAATTTAATATTAAATCATGTGTCATGAGCATATCTTCCACAAATGTTCACAGGCATTAACTTATTTTATAATTTTCAGATTAGTCTAGATTGGGTTGTCTTTACTGGGCTATTGAGGCAGGAGCTTGCTCTCTGTGGGTAGTCAGAGAAATTGGCTCATAGTGCAGGCTACTCACAGAAAGTGCAGTGAGGACAGAGGCTGGAGTTAGACGTGAGATGAAGGGTTAAAAGAGCAAAGCTTGAAACACAGAGGAAGATGAAGAAGATGCCTACAGCTGGGATGAGATAACCAAGCTGACCAGCAGGAGCCAGCAATAGCAGGCTCTCGCTAGTTTTCCCCCAAAGTCCTCTTTTTGGAGGAATGGACACACAAGATTCTTGCTTGGATGCAGCTAATTGTAGCAGTCTAATTTGTAAGGAAGGGCACCTTGTGCCTCCACCTAAATCAGGAAAGAGGCCCCAGACACTCCCATAGATGATGAGTTAAATACAGAGAGAGAGGGGCTGGGGGAGGAAGAGAGAGAGAAAGGCACCTGCGGCTCCTGCTGCAAGGTCAGAGGTGCCAGCTTAGGTCCCTGAATCAGGCACAAAGCCACATGCAAAATTCTCAGGTCGCTTTGAAGCACAATTCCCAACATAGGATGATTCTTTTGAAAATTTTATTTGTTAATGTATTTTCTTAAGGTCTGAGTGCTCTGTCTGCCAACAGAGGGCATCATTATATCCCATTATAGATGGTTGTGAGCCACCACGTGAGTACTGGGAATTGGACGTAGGTCCTCTGAAAGAGCAGCCAGTGCTCTTAACTGCTGAGCCATCTCTCCAGCCCAATAGGTTGATTCCAATGTGGGGGATTTTTTTTCCAGGTTTCCTAGCAGTGGCTAAACACCACCTGGGAAGCACTGGCTCACATTGTGTCCATAACTCACTCTGCCACCTTCCCTTCATGTTTCCCTTTCTCTAGAATATGTGCTACGGCTGGGCTAGTGGAGGGGACCCATAAAGCCTGCTGGCGTGCGTGGCTTTTAAACCAGGTGGCAGTCAGAGCTCCCACTTTCAGTCCCTCAAGGACTGTCAGCATCCTTATTGAAGTCTGCTTCCCGGGTAGTTCTAAGGGGAAATATCTCTTTGTTCTAGAAGTCACAGTGTTATCACTCAAATAAAGATAGAACCAAGATAGGAAACTCATTATATCTTACCCGACACCTCCAGTGAATCCCCGAGAAACAAGGAATCAGGTGGGCTGGAGAGACGCCTCGGTGGTTAAGAGCACTTGCTGCTCTTGCCAAAGATTCAGGTTTGGTTCCGAAAACCAACTTACAATTGCCTGTAACTCCAATCCACAGGCACCTGCATACATGTGATACACATAAACTCTCACAGGTGCACACACATACACACACACACACACACACACACTGCTAATAGTTAAGTGTTAACTATTAGAATGGCTTTTAATTTCTTCCAATACACATTTATGGTTTTTCATTTTGAATTCTTTCATAGAATAATGTGCTTTAAAACTGAGGTATATTACCTGCCCAGTCCCTCCTTTCTGTAGGGAGAGGCTGATACCTAACCAGTTTGAGACTTTTTGCCTGAACCCACAGGAAGTTGGTGGCAAAAACTCAAACAAAATCACTTTTCTTAAACAGTGCAGTGTATTTTCAAGGTGCCTGTTTTAGAGTTAATCTAAAATGTAAATAAGTGTGCTTGCTGATTGTGACTGAAATCATTATTCCCACAGGAGACTGTCCTTTGTTGAATTTTGATTGATTTTATAATTTAAATCTTTTTCATTGTTGTTAATGCAGAACGTCTGGGCATATGACCTGATCTACTTTGACGCTTCCCACTGCTGGTTTGTTATCCTGTTTCATCTCACTAGGTTTATTCGAGACTTTTGGTTTAGCCTTAACTTGTTGATTTTTAAAATAAGGTTTATTGAGCTACCATTAATGCACCATAAACTATACCTGCCGAAAGTACTATTTTGGAGTTATTTTAGCATAGTTACAGATATTGCTCCATGTTCTAAATTTCTGCAATTTCCGTCACACCACAAGTCATCCCCTTGATGAGGTACACTCCATGTCGCTGGGCTTACAGCCTGCACCACCAGGCCCAGTCTTTTCTGTCTTCTCGTTTATCAGGTTTGCTTTTGGTCTTGTATCTAAAAGGTTGCTGCTCATGTCAAGGTCACACGGACTTACTTCTTTCAGTCTGTAGTTCTATAGTGCCAGCTCTCATTGGCGTGGGACTGACCCACTTTGCCCTGTTTGCGTGGCATAAGGTCGAGGTCAAAATTCTCTTTGCTATGCATTGTCCAGTGTGGCTAGTATCATTTGCTGTTATTCTAATTAATTCTTTTAGCCCCTTCTGAACATTGATCATAAAGGTGAGACTTTATTCCTGGACTCTCAATGCTGTTCTCTGGCTCTGTCTGTGCATTGGTTGGCTATAGCTACTGTAACACAACACTGTAGGCTGGTGGTTTGCACTAGAAATCTTTCTCATATATCTGGAGGCCACAAATCAAAGATGAAGGTTTAATCTCTCCTGATCTTTACACTGCTTAGCATGTGAAATGGCCACTCCTCACTATGATGTCTTATGCCTTTTTCTTTTGGGCGTGTACTGATCTCTCTCCTTTGGTAAGGGCACCCGTCCTACTGGTTGAGGACTCATCCTCAGTGCCCCATTTTAGCTTAGTATACTTAAGTTAAATAGACTTCCAAATATCGTTATAGTCTAGGGCACCAAAATGGAACTTAAACCTACAAATTTATACTAAAGCACATACAAGCCCTTTGCAGATCTGTGCTTGTATAATGCTACATTAGTAGCCTTGGTTAAAGCAGTATTGCTGGTGCACTGCATGGCTCTTAGCATTTCCGTATAAATTGTTTCTATGGAGTCGGTAGTGATGCTGTGCTTTCATTCTGGATGTATTATTTAGGTTTTTTCCCTCTGCTGGGATCAGAGGTTGGTCAGGGTGGCTAAGGTTTGCCAGTTTCCCTGTTCATTCCTTCATGGTCTTGGACCACCTGTAATGAGGGCATGCTGTGCTTCTCCCTTTTGGTTTTGAAGCATGTGATTGGAAATCACCAGAAAATGGTTAGGCTGACGGGTAATGAGAACCCTGGGAGTTTCTGGTATGGAGGATGCCAGCCTCATGGTGAAGCTTCTTGTAGCCTAAGACTTCTGAGGGAAACTGCTTTCTCTCCCAATCTCGAGGCCTGGTATATTTCCATTTGCCCATAAGGTGCTGTTAGTCAATAGTCCAGCACTGGGGAGGTGGGGGGGGGCACATCCACAAAGAAGAGATGGCTGTAGTTGTTCTCAGAAAGGAACATAAACTTCTGCTAATACAGGCCCTACAGCATATCCAGTACTCTCAGGTCTCCCCTGACCTGAGAAAGTGGCTAGCTCATTTCACAACCAGCACCCAAGCTCTCATGAGGGAGGGGGCCTTTGCTTGTCCCTGCCTCTGCAGACCTTGGAGAACCCATGACTCCTGATTATCTCATTCTAGCCCTGAAAGACTGCCATTCAGCTTGCTAGGCAAAGGGAGAGAGCCAAAAAGGATGTGGAACCAGAGACATGGGCTGTGTAAATTTACCATGTTCCAGGATTCCGGTTCCATCTACTTCTGCTTATAGTTGGCTTCCTGGGGAACAATAGCCATGTATGCACAGGATCCTCCTGTATGCCTTGGATAGTTTTTATTATTTTTATTTTTTATTGATGTTTGTTCATACTTACGACATTTTATCTATTTCTTTCTGCTGACTTTTATTTTCCACCTCAATGTATACAATTTTCATAAAAAAAAACCTATCTGCATTGTTAGCCTTGACCGTTCTCTTTGGTGCCCCTGCCCTGTGAGCACAGTTCTACTGCAGGCCAAAATGTGCTTTAAAAGAATGAGGTCCCATTTCTTGCATGCTGGGGCCTGTGGAGAAATGCTTTAGGTCAAAACATGAATAATCTGGAGTAGGAGGTAGGTTAAAGTGAGCCATGTATCACACAATATAACATTTCAGTCAACTGTGGACCTCAGATGACATGGTGGTCTTATAAGATTACACCAATTATGTCTACCCAATGACAAAATCACCTCTAAGATTCTGTCATTAATAAGTGACATATGACGGTATCCTCCAAGCTGTCTGAAACTCCAGAGGTAAGTGGCTAGAACGCATATACAAGTGTGGCCCTTCATTGCTTGCCTCCCCCATCTGTATTCCTAACAAGTAAAATATAAGCAAATTCCCCAGCCACAGAATTCTGTGTGAGATTGTATTCAGTATCTTCCCATGGTATTAAGAGGTCTTCAGGAGAGATATCTACCTTCTCTACCCTCATTCCTGCCCCTGTGCACCAGGGTCTCCTGCCCCCTGCATTCTTATTCCCCTGGATATTTGCTATACCTGCAGACTTAGCTAAAACTCATTCCGTTTCAGGGGCCAGAGAGCAGCTCAAAGCAGATTAGGTGAAAGATGCCCAGTGTCCAGTTATCTGCAGGAGTCTAACCTTAAACTCAGGACATGGAGATTCAGATGGCAGGATTTGAACTATTTCTCTACCTCTTCGGTATCTTTTGAGTTGGCATCACCATGTGGAAGAGGTTTTTTTTTTTTTGACAAACTAAAGCGAGGTATATGTTGCCCTTCAGCTTGTTAGCACAGGAAAGAGGACCCATCTGAGTGCCCCTTAAAAGATGCTGGTTGGATGCCATAATTGCCATGCTTCGCCCAAATCATGAGCACCAACAATGGAAGAAAGAGTAGTATAAAGGTCTCCTAGAGGTGGAAGAGGCAATTTCTAAAGGGGAAAAAATTGCAGTGGGGGGAAGAAACCAAGCAAACAAATCAAGCCTTATTCCTATTTGAGATCATAACTCAATACACTTTAATGCTTTTAATCAAGGCCCTTGGTAACTGTGAGTTTCTATTTCTTGAAAAGAGAGTTCAATCAGAGGCTCTGTGCCAAGTGGCCGTGGTAGTAGGAAGGCACTATCTCCCCAGCCAAGGAAAGCTCTGCTAGGCTTGATTAACTTTTACGAGGAACAAAATGTTCTATGCGGTCCGCCATGTGGATCAGCCTGAAGGATCTTGTTAGGGATGGGTAGACACAGTGAGCCAACGTAAATAACTTTACTGAACCCTTTAAGGTGTCTTGATTGCCATGATTGTTATCTAGCATCAAGAGCAGCATTTGTGCCTCAGCTCCTTCGCACACCTGCTGCACATTGTCCCATGTTCTCCACCCCCCCACCCCCCACCCCGGAAAGGCAGGGAAGCCATTTATGCTTCCTGCATGCTTTCATCATTCCCTGTCTTCCCCAAAGGTCCTCGCCTGCTTTTAGCACTGTGTTGCTGTCAGAGGATTTAAAATCTTTTTCTGGTTCTATGAGAAATATCAGTGAATGGAGAGGAGCTTCTAGTAGATAATGAAGATGATTAGAGCTTGTTGGCAGGCGTTCGCTGCCAAGGAGATCGAAGAAAGCATTTAATTACTTAGAGATGTTTAAAGCCTTGCTCGGTGCTTTTGAAATCTTAGCTAGTGAGGGGTTTGCCTCCAAGAATTTTTATTTCGCCCCCTGTGTTTGGGGTCTGATGATAAATGCAAAAGGGTCACTAACACGAGGCATCTGAAAATTTCTTTTCTGTTTTAATCATTTGTCTTGGTGACTTCGAGGCTTCCACAGAGAGTTGCACTTGCCATTTGTTAATCACATTGAATTTGCTAAAAATTTGAGCCACATAATGGGCAGGGCATTATGTCATTGCAGAGTGGGGCTTCACCCAGGAGATAATTGTCATTTATCTTCCAAACAAACAGGCAAGCAAACAAAAACCACCCTTTCTATTTCTCAAAGTGTACAGCCTTAATGGCACAATGACCTTTTCCTGATTTTTATATGTGCACACGCTCCTCTGAGATGAACATTTTTCTAGCTCAGGTTAGCAGAATATGCTACCCGGAATACGCCACTTTGGCATGAGGGTTACTTTGAGCTAAAACACTTGAAAAACAGCAGATGCGAGAAGGGCAGCCTCTGCTCCCCTCTTCCTCAAAACAGGAGATAAAAATTTCCAAGGGCAAGATGCCTATGCACAGAGAGAAAAGAAACATTACTGGGTCATGGCCAAGAAATCTCTGGGCAACCTTTGATAACTACATTCCTTTAGCCTTCCTACAGAATCTAGTTACATTTCCACAATTATTTCTCTTTGTTCAAATACAAAAACATCCAGGTCTCGCCACTTCTTTGAAACTTTGTTTCATTAAAAAAGCCATGGTGTCCCATAGCACTTTGATTAAAGGTGTGTGCTCTTGTCTAATTAATGGGTCTTATGGTCTGTGGGTATAGCTCAGTGATAGGACATTTGCCTAATGTATGTGAGGCCCCAGATTTGATCCCCAGGAATACGAAAATCAAATTAAATTAAAATCCTGTCTCATGAGTTTAATTCTGTGGCCCGACAAGGACCCTAAGAGAGTAAAATTTCTCATCTTTTACACATGCACAACTATGTATCATCCTCAAAATTATCATTAGCATAACCCCTCTGGAAGGAAAGGAATGGTAATTAAACACCCTGCTAGACCCTGTGCTAGGTACTTAGCAAACACAGCTCGGCTAATTCCTTGAATCCAGGATTAATGGTATCATATTGTTGGTCTGGAAGGTGAGATTTGGAGTGTCAGTAGCTTTTTCAGGTGTGTAGTCTGAATTCCCTGATGCCAAAGCTTTATTTCTTCAAAGTCACCATGTCTATGATTCGCACATCTGCTTCTCTGTGAGTGAAAGTAATTAAACGACTCACAGGGTTGTTGTGTGACTACAGAAGCAGCATTTGCAGTTACCTTTGTTTGGTTGGTTGGTTTTTGGTTTTTTTCGAGACAGGGTTTCTCTGTAGCTTTGGAGCCTATTTGGAACCAGGCTGGCCTTGAACTCACAGAGATCCGCCTCCCTCTGCTGGGATTAAAGCCTGTGCGCCACCACCTCCCAGCTACAGTTACCTTTGTAAAGGCATTAGCTGCTGCCATTTGCCATTTTCAGTGTTATTACTGTCACAGCTTCTGCCCAAGCCTCCACAGCCTCCATTTGAGGTTTGGAATTGTGGGGTTTGGTTGACTTTCTCATTGCAAATTAGTCTAATCTCCACTTTAGTAACCTTGTTCCGTATCCATGTTTTCTCACTGCCTTTCTGGACAGTATGAAGAAAGGTGTTTTAAGACTTAAAACTGGTCTCTTTCTTCATGTGTTTTGAGTCATGATCGTCTGTTGTCTGTGTGGGGGTGCTGCTGAAAGATGCTGAAGTTTCTAGTCCCGGGTGCTAGCCTGAACGCTGGGGCTCCGTGGTGCTTTGTGAAGAAATTAATACGGAAAATACCAGAAACCAGCCTGGTTGCTGGCAACAGCTCTCATCCTATTTCCCACTTCTCTCTTCTCTCTTGGCTGCTGGAATTATTAGGCTTAAGGCACAAAGATCCTTCTGGAAGGACTTTTTGCAGAATTTTAGATTGCAGGAGGCTTCTATGAACTTAAATACAGATTTCAATTT
The DNA here is from genome assembly GCA_004026605.1 of Ondatra zibethicus. NCBI lineage: Eukaryota > Metazoa > Chordata > Mammalia > Rodentia > Cricetidae > Ondatra > Ondatra zibethicus. Next base: position 102,423 of record PVIU01001186.1, on the reverse strand, counting down.
GCTGGGGAACTGGAGTAGATGAATGACTCACTATAAATAAAAGAGAATGTCATGGTGTTACGCTTTATTTAGTTGATCTTAACCCATTTTGTGTAGCTGTAAAATAATATCATAGAGTGAATAATTTGGAAATAGCAGGATTGTATTTCAGTCATGGCTCTGGAGGTTGGGAGGTCAGAGGCAGGTGCCATATCTGTTGAGGGTCACTATATCATGAGATGGTGAGAGACTACAATGGCAAAATAGACTCACTCTTAGCCCATTGCAGAGAATATGGCATTCATTCACTCATGAAGCAACTGTGCTGCTATGTTGGGAATTGCATTTCCAACATGTGAGCTTTGGAAGACACATTCTGACCATGGCAGCCTCTGAAACTGACACCAGCACTTGATAAGGTCTTGTTGGACCCTGCGTGGAACAGAAAGTTACTGCTCATAGCTCACTAGGTTTCCGAATACTTACATCACAATATGGAATGGAATTTTATATTTGCACTGCAGGTCCCATTATCATTCTGCATTTTCATATTGAATTATAAACAAAAATTTTATGCTGCTTACATTTAATGAAATTTTAATAAGACCATGTTTTGATGTTATTATTCAGATAATGTGAATCCAAATTGCTTTCCTCTGAATATATTTGCATTAAAGAGGAAATCAGTTTGAATTTGTTCTTTGAACAGTTTTACCTATTTTCTTTGTAGCTTTAAAAAGACAGGAAAGCTCAGTTTCTTTGTCAGTAAATGGAGAAGGAACACATTTGCTAAGATCTGTAGCAGCGATGGCAGCAGACTGCTGATGGTTTGAGTTAATGAAATGGCTCATTTTGTCTATTAGAGTTGCACAATTTAAACCATCTACAAACCGCACACATTGCAAATTGTAAGGGAAGCTAGCTCTTCTCTCTTATTGCGACTTTAAAGCTTATGTATTAAGAAAGAAAATCAAGAGATCCACATTATTGCTACTCCCAATCACTGGTAACATAAATTAAATGGCATCCTCTGGAGAGAGCAAGTGTCTCTGGGGGTAGCATTCCTCTAACATCACATTTCTGCTAAAATTATGGGTATATGTCCAAGGCAGTTTTCTCAAACACGTCGTCCAAAAGGTCAGCTCACATACTAAGATAAAACACATTATTGGCAATGTATTTTCTCATACTCATATGGCTGAAGTTTAATGAAGAGAATTGAGTTTGGAAATAGTGGGAGAAATCTTGCTTTAGAGAATGATTTCCCTACAGACTCCAAGGGATTGCACAGAAATTAACTGGCCCCGGGGGTATGACTAGCAAAGGTACCCAAACGGAGTCCTCTGGGTCTTTCATGTCCTCATTTGGTACACAAATAAACGGTTTTATTTGATTTTCCAGTCTTTCTCTAAACTTTATTTAACCCCTCCCCACCCTACCACACACATTTATCCTTTGTGGTCCACATACAAATTTATAATTTAAAAACTCAGCAAAAATTATGAAGCGCGCCTAAACCGGTGTGCCCTAGAATCCAGCCGTACATTTGTGGAGGAGTTTGATTCTTGTTTTCTATTTATATGATTTCATAAACACCATTGGATACTCATTAAAACCGGGGATGGAGCCCAGAAGCGGTAGGCACGGCCAAGACCTTCCGCATGCGCAGTAGCAGTGCGGATGCCCCGCCCCCTCAGGCTGACTCCCGGTGGTACCGCTCCGCCTCCGGGACGCAGCGCGCAGGCGACCTGACGTCACGAGTGCGCCGCACTTCCGCCCAGAACCTTACGGGCGCGCTGGGCACAGGTTTTTGGCCGTTACTGCGAGGTGGACGCGGTCAGCTCTCCGCGGCCCGGTGACATGTTGCAGAAGCCCAGGGGCCGCGGCCGGCCCAGCACGCAGGCCGATAGGGAGCGGGAGTGGGGAGACGCCGGCGAGGAGGCTCCCAGCACGTCCCGCGGTACGAGCGGCTCGTCCCAGGGCTCCCGCGCCTCCCTGTCGGCCCCCGCCGTGGGGCCGCGCACCCAGAAGCAGCTGGAGCTGAAGGTGGCTGAGCTGGTGCAGTTTCTGCTGATCAAGGACCAGAAGAAGATCCCCATCAAACGCACCGACATCTTGAAGCACGTGGTGGGTGACTACCGGGACGTGTACCCCAACCTGCTGAAGCTGGCCGCCGAGCGCCTGCAATACGTGTTCGGGTACAAGCTGGTGGAGCTGGAGCCCAAGAGCCACACCTACATCCTCATCAACATGCTGGAGCCGGTGGAGGAGGACGCCGAAGTGAGGGGCGACCAGGGCACACCCACCACGGGCCTGCTCATGATAGTCCTGGGGCTCATCTTCATGAAAGGCAACACCATCACCGAGACCGAGGTCTGGGACTTTCTGCGGCGGCTCGGGGTGTACCCCACTAAGAAGCATTTAATTTTTGGTGATCCAAAGAAACTCATTACTGAAGACTTTGTGCGGCAGCGTTACCTGGAGTACCGGAGGATACCCCACACCGATCCTGTGGACTATGAGCTACAGTGGGGCCCGCGAACCAACCTGGAAACCAGCAAGATGAAAGTTCTTAAGTTTGTGGCCAAAGTCCATAATCAAGACCCCAAAGACTGGCCCACACAATACTGCGAGGCCTTGGCGGATGAGGAGAATAGGGCCAGACCTGCAGCTCGTGCTCCAACCACGTCCTCATGAACTCTTGAGGTGCAGCCTGAGGAACTCCCGAAACCCAGGAGAAGAAAACAGGGAAAGGGGGTTGGAGGAAGCTTGGTTCTGCTGAGTGTAAATATCCTGTAGCCTTAGGATGTCGTGCAGGGTTTTGATGTTTTATTATGGTTTGGGGCTTTAATTTTTCTTGCCGAAGAGATGGGAAAATATCTTTATTTTATTGTCTGTTGTTTAAGGAGTTTTCTAGCTTTCTAAACGTAACTGGAAAATTGTAGTAAGATGTCAAACATAAGAACACTTAGGTAAATTGTTTTGCTGCTTTCCTAGAAGATAAGGCAGCATAATAGCTATTATCTCTTTATTATTCTAGTTCATGGGTGGGAGGGAGAAAAAGTCTTTTTGAAATTGCAAATAGAAATACAGTTGTTTTAGCCTCATGTCAACACAACTTTAAAAATACATATTTTGTATGGATGTGAACACTGCGTTTGGTTCCAGACAACCTATCTGATGTGTTCTCTGATATTTTTATATTCATAATTATTACTCCGTTTTCCAATGAATGCCATTTAAGGTTTTTTTTCTGTTTATAATAAATACTGTGTTTTTGAGTCAGTTCATCATTACTTTTGTTGTTTCTCTTAAGGAAATTGTGACTCTTAAAGAAACGTCTGATTCCGAACGTTTTTTTACCACGATACTAAGGTCAACGGTTGCAGAAGTGCATGAGTGTGTATATTGGAGCAAGTTGTAGGTCTTGGGTTTATAAAACATTGTCATAGTGATTAACCAGGCCTGTTTGGGGATCAGACTGCCAGTGTGCAGATCCCAGCTCCACCCCAAGGATTTAGCTTGTGTATCTATGGAATGGGCCAAATCCCATATCGAGTATGCCATTGTCATGAATAGATATGGAACCTAATGTAAACCTCAGCAAAGGGCCTGTGTGAATTTAGTCACTTTATACCCTGTTTTTACTCTTGATTTTGAGCTTCTTTTCTTCATGTCATTCTGGGTCACTCCTAGAAGGACGGTCACAAGTTCTGGGGCTTCGAAGTTCTCCCCACTTTCTTCTCTAGCATATTTGAATAGTTCTTTTAAGAGCTTAATGTGATGTCTGGTGAGGGCAGCCCAGACACACCAGTGTGAACAGGACAACCACAGGATCCCTGGGCTTTGGGAGTTGTGGCACAGTACAGTAACAGGATGGATTTTGAAGTCATCTGACCTACTCAGTTTGAATTAAAGGTCAGGCTGGTTCCCTGGGGTGAGTTTTGAACTCTCGTCTCAACTGGAGAAAACAATTCTATGTTGCTATAGATGAGCCAGAAGAGACAGTCCCCTTGGAGTTCTTAATAGATTTCAGCCAAAGGCTGGACACGTGCAGTGAGCACAATTGTTCTGAGGAGAGTTGCTCTAGGTTCTTCATCAAAGGAGGCAGATACTTTCCAAGGGCACAGGGGAGGGCAGGTGACTTTCATCACCCTTGAACTGGAGGTTAATTTGTGGTAGTTATGAGGTGCGGAGGAGTGAGAAGGGCTACCGAGAGCTGATTTGTGTTGGTAATAGTGTCCTAGTTTGCTTTCTACTGCGGTGATGGATACCGTGACCAGGGCAGCTTGGGGAGGTACGTTTATTTCATAGCTGTAGTCCATCACTGAGGGGAGTCTGGGCAGGGACCTGGAGGCAGAAATGCTCACTGGCTTGCTCAGCCTGCTTATACAGCTCAGAACCACCTACCTGTGGATGGATAGCATTGCCCACAGTGATCTGGGTCCTCCCAAGTCAATCAGCAATCAAGAAAATGCCCCACAGGCCAATCTGATGGCAGTGTATTCTCCACTGAGGGTCTCTCTTCCCAGATGGCCCTGGCTTATGTCACATTGACAAAAGCAGTGTGAGTAGTAGAGATTTTAAAACAAGGATTAGGTTTTCCTTAAGTCCCTCTTTCCTTGGTAAGCATCCTATGTCAGCGTATGAATTACCTCTGTCTACTGGCCCCTGACTTTTCTGAGTCAGCTTCCAGGTGTGCTGTGCATATGCTGTCCTCTGTACCCATAGTCTCAGGTAAAACTGTCATACAATAATGGCATCTCAGTGTTCTGACATCTTCGCATTTGGCTGTCTATTGGCTTACTCAAGATGCGGTGCTACATGAGAGGGTAGATAAGCTCTTACATCGTTTCTTACCAGATTCCCGGGCTGCATATCAAGCCATTACATATTTTTATAACTTTACTTGTATGTGCATGTTCATGAGAATACATGGTTTCTTTTTGTGGACTTTCACAGTTTATGTAAGTGTTCTGTGTCCTTGATCACGGCTGTTTTCAAGCAACTGATTTTGGAGTTTTATCACCGTAGATGCATGAGCTGATTCATTTGTTTTTATTTCCTTTCACGATGGGAGAGTAACACCCCCTAACTGCTGGACAGGATCCTCCCAGCATTCTACTTTGGCCAGCATATGTGTGCTACCTCTGGAATCCAAGCCAGAAGCTAACAGTTACCAGTGCTGTTTACCAAATGGCTCTTGAGTGCATATCAAGCATCTAGACAGTTTTTATTTTGTCTTTGCCAGTCATCCCACACTCTGAAGCCCTTGTGAGCACTCGGCCCTGTAGTGGGTCTGTCATTTATACCTCACTGTGGCATCCACTTACCTGTTGTTTATAAGTGACACTAGCTTCCGCCTGCCTGTTACTCTCCACTCTGAGCATCAGATTTTAAACATCAAATGTTCTTTCTGTGTATTGATTTTCAGGAGATTTTTATATCCTTTGCGTATCAGTTCACTGCTGAATCCACTTGCAAATGCCATCTGGGCTTTTGTTTTGCCATACATATCTGGCTTTTTAATGTCTTAATTGTTAGCATTATAATCCCTGTATTTTGTACTATGCTTTGAAAAGTTCTCGCTAATCATAATTATGAAGGTTTTTTATTTTTGAGAATTTCATACGTGAGTGCTATATTGACATCATTTCTACCCCTCCCCATGCCTACTCCAATTCTTCCTGTTCCCCCCCACACACACTGTTTATATAAGTGCAGCCTGCTGAAAACAGGATTAGACAATCAATTAGGGACTTCATCCCTGAAGGAAATTAATTCTCCCTCTCTCCGCCATCGTTTAATATCCTGTAGTTCTTCATCTAGGACTGAGGCCTGTGAGTTTCCCCCATCTGCATGGGTGTTGTCATTTTGGGGACTTATTTAGGCAGTCATATTGTTAAGATTTCATGGGTGCAGCCTCCCTGGCATACATAGAGGGACCATCTCACAGCAGACATCCTGGTCCTCTGCTTTCGTACTCCTGTCCCCCTCTTCTGTGCTGTTCCCTGAGCCCTAGGTGCAGTGCTTGTGCTGTAGATGTGTCAGTAAAGGTCGAGCACCCAGTATTGAGCTATTCTCTGCCTTCTGATCAGTTGTAGATTCCTGTGGTCTCCATCTGGTGCTGAAAGAAGCGGCTTTGATGCGGGCTGAGGGCTGCGCTTATCTGTGAGCTTGAGGATCAGGGTTTAGAATGCTGTCAGGAACTATGGTGATTTAAGAAAGGGGCAGGGGTAATTCTTGCCTGGGGTTCTCACCCTCACCAGCCAGAGGTTGTTGGCTGGCTTTATAGTATCAAGTATGACTTCGCTCTTATCTTACTGGGTTCAATTATCTTATTAAGTTCAATTAGACAACTCTTAGTTATCCCCAAGATAGTGAATGCCACTATTGCACCCTTGGGGATGTTTTGTTATGCTGGGAATTAATATGGTTCATAGGTTGTACAGTTGGATGGGCTATTTACTGCTTTTCTCCCTCGGCAGTTCTTGTATCCCCTTCGGTCCTGTGAACACTAGTCTTCGGGGAGAAGGCTTCTAGGTCAAATCTAATTCAAGCAGCCTAGGGCAATGGCAATAGCATAAATATGGAGTCTCTCTGACTCCCTTGACCAGCAAACCCCTCAAGGGGAGGTCTGACATGGGGGTGGGGGGCGGTTAGTTAGTTTATGGCGCTTAGAGAAAGCCTTATCACTCCAGGTGACATGACTTCATTCAATACATGCACATGGGTGTATGCATGCACACACACACATGTTTAACTACAATGGCAGCAGCCTGAACTAGCTCTTGTAGACCAGGCTGGCCTCAAACTCACAGAGATCTGCCTGCCTCTGCCTCCCAAGTACTGGGATTAAAGGTGTGCACCACCTGTCTAGGACAGGCTCCAAAGCAACAGAGAAACCCTGTCTCGAAAAACCAAAAAAAAAAAAAAGAAAAGAAAAAGGAAAAAAAAAGATTTTTTTTCTACTCCTTCTCCCCCCACCCCGTCTTTATTTTACTTTCTGACTGAAGTTTCCCCTTCCTAGTCCCTCTCCCTTAGACTTCATCCAGTCTTCCTCTTCCTCCATTTCTACTCAGAAATGGCAAACCTTCCAATGATATTAACCAAACATGGCATTTCAAGTTGCAGCAAGACTAAGTATCTCTCCTTATATTAAGGTTAGAAAAGGCAACCCAGTATGAGGAGTAGGGTTCCAAGAATGGCAAAAGAGTCAGAGACAGCCCCTTATCCCACAGTTAAGAGTCCCACAGAAGATCAAGCTACACAACTGTAGCATATATGTAGAGGGCCTAGAAAAGTCCCATACAGGCTCCTTGAATGTCAGTTCAGTTTCTGTGGGCCTCTGTGAGCCATGGTCAGTTGACTTTGGATTTTCTTATGGTGTCCTTGACCCCTCTGGCTCCTACAATCCTTCCTGCCCCTTTTCCGAAAGATTCCCTGAGTTCAGCCTACTGTTTAGCTGTGGCTGTCTGCATTTGTTCCTATCAGTTGCTGGATGAAGCCTCTCTGATGACAACTGGGCTAGGCACCAATCTATGAGTGTACAGAATATCATTAGGCATCATTACATTGACTTTTTTTAAGTTTTACTTTCTCTGTTTCTTTTGCTAGTCTTGTTTGGTTCTATCGTAGGTCTTTGGACCATCCAGCCTGTGGTCCTGGCATTCCAGGGGGCTCCCTCTCATGACACGGCCTCAGGCTGGACCAGTCACTGGTTGGCCACTCCCACAGCATCTGCACCACCCTTACCCCAGCATACTCCATAGGCAGGGCAGACTGTAGGTCGAAGGTTATGTGACTGCCAATCCTCCACTGGGAGTCTTGCCTGGTCACAGGAGATGGCCAGTTCAGGCTACGACTCCCCTATTGCTAGGAGTCTTATCTGGGGTCATCCTCGTAGATTGTGGGAATTTCCTTTGCACTAGGATTCTCCCTCGCTCGGAAACGCCCCCTTCTCCTGTCATCTCAGTAGTCTCCCCGCTCACCCCTGCCACGCCTGACCCCTCAGTTCTTTTCATAATTACCTCATTTAGTTGGATAGACTTTCCTAGTGTGGTATATTATTCCCTATTATATCATTTCACTGTTTATCTTAATTACCCTGTCCTATTTATTTTTATTTATTTGGTTGTGCCTATGGGTGCTTTGATTGTCTGCTTGTGTGCATTGCCCACAAAGGCCAGAAGAGAGTGCTAGACCCCTTGAAATTGGAGTTAGAGATAGTTGTGAGACGCCATTGGTGCTAGGGATCAAACCCAGGTCCTCTGGAAGAGCAGCCAGTGCCCTTAACCTCTGAGCCATCACCAAACCCTGTCACATATCTTTTAGGTTTTTTTTTCAGTGTTAACCATGAAAATTTTAGTTAACATCTATATTGGTCATTTCCTGTTGCTATAGCAAAGTATCTGACATTGGATACTTTGTTTGATTTAGAACTTAAGGCAGAAAAGTCCAAGATTAAATAGGTCCCCTGGGCTCAGTTTCTGCTCTATAAACGCCTGATTATGAATGGCATCCTACAGGCTCATGCAAAAAGGCGGCACCACCTAGAGAGGCAGGAAGCAGAGGGCAGCGTGGGGCCAGTCCTCTCTTCACAACTTAGTCTCAGTACAACAGACTGGGTTTCACTTCCAAGGTCAGTGTTCACAAAGTCCCAAGCATCTCAAACATCTACCACTTTCCAGGTTTGACCCTGAGAACCAAGCTTCAACTCACCTTCAACCTTTGGGGCACAACTCACATCCAAACCTTAGCAACATCTTAAGTTTCTGGTCATTTGTTGGGATTGGCTCCAGCTTGATATCATCAGCATCTATTTATTCTTCTTGATTTCACTCCCTTGCTATTAAATCTGTTAGCATTGCATAACCATTTACTTGTTTAATACCTTTTATACCATCTAAGAAACCAAAAGAGAAATAATAGACTAAAAACATAATTCTCCTTTTAAAATAACATGTTTCATTTTTTAAAAGGGTTCTTCACTTCTTTATATGGCTTTAGTTAGTCTCTTGTGTGTTCTCATTTCAGTATAAGGGTCCCTATAAGATTTCTTGCCAACCATGCCTTACTGCTTTGAACACTTAACTTTTATTTATTTGGAAGTAGCTTACCTTTGCCTTCAATATTAAAGGCTAGTTTTGCAGGCTGTATCCTGGGTTGACAGGTTTTCCGTCATTTAGAACTTTAAACGTATCATCCCACTCCCTGTAACCTACAAGGTGTCTAAAGAACAGTCTTACTTAATCTTACTTATTGAGTAAAGAGTTGCATCTTGCTATTTCCAAGCTTTTCTCCACGTCTCTGGACTTTGCTAGCTTGGTTATACTGTGTTCAGTTGTGGCTCTCTGAGTCTCTGGAGACTCTGAGGCAGTCACAACATACTGCCATGTGTCTTCATCAAATAGCACGAGATTTTAGCCATGAGCCCATCCTTCAGGTTTGTTTTGACTTTCTCTGCTTCCCCTAGAACTGTGTTGGGTCGGGTGCCCCCGTTGTTAGTTGTTGGTTTCTGTAAGTTGCTTAGCTTCTCTTTACCTCTCTCTTTTCTCTTCCTCCTCGGCAGGCTAGCCTCTGCTTCCCTGCATTGCGCTCCCTGCTTCTTACAGCAGCTGAAGTCTGCAGCCAGAGTCTTTGCTTTTGCATTCAGCCATGTCACTTTCTACCTGCAGTTTCTGTCTCTTTCCTCTCTGTTTCCCCTGCGCTGACATTCAGTTCTCCTTATCTATCATTTTCCTGATTTCCTTTAGTTCTGTGCCCAAGGTTTCCTGCAGCAATTTCAGAATGGTGAAGATTGTTCATTAAGAGTATTTCAACTAAATTGCCCTGTCTGAGCTATCTCAAGATGTTTTCTGTGGCTTCTTTTCCTGTGACTATCCATACCTTGCTGTTTCTTCCTGTGCTTTGAACATTTTTGTTGACATTTGAGACGCTTGAATCAACATTCAGTGCCAATTCACTGGCTAACTCTATCCAGATAGAAAGTCTGGGGCGGGGGTGAGGGGAGTCCTTTCTGTGCTGGGCTTGGGCAGTGTTTGAATCCTTAGGTTTTTGAGGACAACTACAGCAGCAACAGCAATGGCAAGTGGCGCCCTCTAGTGTTAACATCTTGTATAGGCCTCAGGTAGTGGGGCTTTACCTCTACGTGGGTAGCTGCAGGTATTTGGGATTTCTCTGCCCTTGCTAGCAACCATTGGCACAACTTCTGGGCAGGCTGCAAGTAGTAGAATTTCTCAGCCCTTGATAGAGACCCATATTACAGCTCCTGAACCTGGGGATCTGACATCCTTACTGGAAGTCTTCACAGCAATCTGGGACTCTTCTGACATCAGGGCCTGTATTTCATCTTCTCCCTTTCCAACCTTCTGTCCTTCAGCCTCAGCTTCCGACCCTCTTCCCACCCTCTTACCCCTCTTGTCCCTGCTATGATTGCTCTCAGTTTACTGCATCTTGTTGCTGTGCCTTCCAGCATAGCTGCTGCCATCAGGAGAAGTCTGCAACTGCTCTTAGCTGCTGCCATCAGGAGAGGTCTGCAACTGCTCTTAGCTGCTGCCACTGTCCTGCAGTTCTGCATCATCTGCCGCTGTCAATGCAGCCAGGCACTCTTGTGCTTCTGCAGCGGAGCCTCCTAATCGCTCTGCCCTGCCTCTTCTTTGGCAGTGAAGCTAGCCTGCCACTTCTGCAATGTGATATGCAGCCTGCTCAGCTCCACCCCTTCTCCAGAAACCAGACAGCTGGCCACTGGCTAAACCTGCAGCTCAGTGTGCTGGTGCCCACTATAACTGCCAGTACTGTCCCAAGCCTCTGCCCTCACCACCACTGTTTCTGATGTTCCTTTCTTCGTTGTTTCTTCCTCTGTGTTACTGGCTCAGCACACTCCACTTAGAGTAGGCCAAAAGAGAAGTCTTTACTGGGCCTAATGCTGCAACAGCAAGGGAGGCATCAGGAAGATGTCCCCAGCTACTCACCAACCAGCAAAATAGCCTGACAGAACAGTCAGAGGAAAGATCTGTGCACTAATCATAGCAAACTTGTCACAGGAATAAAGTTTGGCGCTTCCACCAATCACAGTGTTGTCTCTTTTGTACCAGTCACAATAATCCTATTAGGCTGCCAGGAGGAGTATTCCTCCTCTGGCCTCGGGAAAATGGGCTATCTAGAGTTCACCAAGGCTTATGATAGCAAAAAGTTGGGTGTCAGTTGTTTGAAACAGTCCTGACTGGGGCTGTATCTTCAGGAGATAGGTAGAGCAAGCAGCTATGGTCTCTGTGTAGTTTCTTCAAAGTTCCCCTGGAGTGTTCAAAATGGTCAGTGTGAGCATAAGGGTGGGATGGCTGATGGACCGACAGCCCTTTTGTTAAGGAAGCCAGAGAAGCAAGGGAGAGTCTAGCACCTACAAAGTAGTGTCAAACTGACCAGTCTACACTTCTTTTATTATTTATAGGAAATGAACATCAGAACGAGTACTTACAATATAAACCCAACTGATGATTGACACTAAAAGTTATCTTAACAGTGTTTACTACCTGCCCAGCGTCTCAGGGGTGTGTCTGTCCCCTCATCTCTGTCAGTTACTATGGAAACTAGAAATGCATTCTTAGAAACAATAACTGAACAGTGAGAAAGGAGCCAAACTACACAGATGAGAACATGTGGTTTACAAGGCCATACTTTTGACCGTCCCTGGTGGAATGCATTCTAAAGCTGCAAAGAGATCGTCATTCTACATCGTCTCCATGGTGTGTTTCTGTGTTTGGAAGGGCATTGCTATTGTGAGGCTGTTTATGGTGCTGTGAAGTTAATCACAATTATGTTGAAGACAGAGGATTCTGGCATGGTTGGAAGAAGATGCAGACCAAGAATGGATGGGTTAAGTTAAAACCACATATCTTCCATTTTGATTCAGAAATATAAATATAAACTCATGGTGAGTCTGCCAACTGGAAAGTTGAAAATAATGATCACCTAAAGAGAGAAGAACAACTTGAGCACAAAAGTTGTGACCTCTAAATCTTGTTTTCATTGAAAGGCACCCACACTGTTCCATATCTGAGGCAGGATGTGTGTAAGGTGGTCCTGGAACTCCAAAGAACCAGGGAGCAAGAAAGATGTTGAAGCTCATAAACCTCCAAGTAGACCCGAAGGGCTCAGGGCTCAACTTGAGTGTATAGTGATGAAATGTGTTCGTTGAGCTTAGATCCATGGTACCTAATAATACACTACACTACACTACACTACACTACACTACACACACACACACACACACACACACACACACACACACACACACACACACTGAGTTTAGATCCTTGGTTCCTAATGATACACTACACACATGCGCACATACACACACATTAAGCTTAGATCCATGGTCCCTAATGATACACAACACTACACTACACTACACACACACACCCCAAATCAAACCAAAGCACCTCATTAATTATCCTTGCAGAACACTCAGGAACCAGCTTTTAACATCACGATAAACATGGGCCAAAGATGATAAAACTCATTATTTCAAGAGGGAATTGGGACATTTTCCAGGCACTTCTAGTAGAAACTCAAACACTGCAGACATGTGGGCTGTCAGTAATCCTGAAATATAATTAGAAGTAGATGGGAAAGTTCCTGGTAGCCATGGGTGACAGTTAATTCCATTTCGTCAGACAGAATTTCTTTACATTTGCATTGCCAAGAGTCATTTGCACTAATGTCCTTTTCTGTAGCTCAGAATGGTTTAAATCGGTATAATGATGATGAAGGGCAAAGTAGCCCGGAAGGGCTCACTAGAAACCATTGGTAACTAGTATTTCTCACCTGTTTCAAAGTCTTTACAAGTTTTCCTGGTACTCTCCCTGCTTTGGATCATATTAGCTTAGATTACTCTTGATCCCAAAGAGGTGTTTTATAAGATTCGGCCTGGTTATCCACTCTGTCGGGCTAATGAATTCATTTCCTCAGTAAGTTTTAACGTGGAAACTCGTGAATTTAGAATTTTCCCAGCGTTTGGGAGGCAGGGGGAGGAGGAGGACTGTGAGTTTGAGGCTGGAATGGGATATGTAGTGAGACCCTATCTGGAGGGGAGGAGAGGGGAGAGAAGAGAAAAGGAGGAGAGGAGAGAGGAACAAAGAGGAAGTGAGGGAAGAGGAGTGGAGAGGAAAGGAGGGAAGGGAAAAGAAGGGACGATTTCATAGCTGTCATACCTTATGAACCTCGACTATATCCTGGGTAACCTGTTTCAAAGCTTGGAAAATAGACAAGTGAGGCGAGATGAACATTCTAGAATTTGATACTATTGAATGTTTAATTTTAATAATCATGACAACAGTACTTCAGTAATATTTATAAAAATGGCTCACAATTCTTTAGAAATACACACTGAAACATTTAAGAGGGGGTTGTATGAATTCCATTTGTGGCAGAATGTTCCCCATGGAGAGCAGTGAAGAACAGCTGGCCTTGAGTTGGGTGATTATTGAGGATGGGTGATGAGTACCCAGGGCCTCTTTATCTGCTTCACTTTTGCACATGTACAAAATTTTCTACTCTAGAAACTGAACAAAATCAATTTAACATCCTTCTAATCAATATACTCCTTTCCTCAATTTTGTTTAATAAGTTCTGGCATGTTCCTATTGAGCGTCTGGAATGCATAGTATTTTCGGGCTTAGCTTCTAAAATTTAAATCATAAGTTCCAAAGAAATTCATGGTAACTTGCTACGGCTTTTCCGAGTTTTCACTTTTGCTATTTAGGGTAATACGAAGCTGCCATCTTGAGAAACAATCACATTTTCCTTTAAAACATATAAATATTGTTCATGTAATTACTTCGTCAAGCCAAAGTGTTTGGAAAACCAAGTCATTTTCCCTCCAAGCCTCGCCAACTGGGTAATCAATTTGTGTTTGGTTTGCTTCCAGATTACCTTCTTCATGCTGCTCTCTGCAGTGTGTGTGATGCTCAACCTCGCCGGCTCCATCCTCTCCTGCCAGAACGCCCAGCTCGTCAGCTCCCTAGAAGGCTGCCAGTTGGTGAGTAGTGCAAGGCAAACTTTCTGCAAAGGTCAGAGGCACGGACGCTACAGGAAGACATTTAAGGGATAATCGTACTGTGTTCTTCAAGTCTCAAAGATGTATTAATTCATTAGCTTTTTAGTTGCTTAATGAATTTCAGTCACATTGATTCACTTCTGTGGATTCTCCTGATTAAAACATACTCTTGTAAATTATCTCCCCACCCGACTCTTTTGAGGCAGGATCTCACCAATGTAGCTATGGCTGGCCTGGAATTCATTATGTAGACTGGGATAGCCTCAAAGTTTTGAAAATGTTCCTACATCTGTCTCCCAAGTGATGGGATTACAGACACACCCTTATTACAGTTAGCTCCGCCCCCCCCTCTGTGTGTGTGTGTGTGTGTGTGTGTGTGTGTGTGTGTGTGTGTGTGAATGAGTGTATATTATGTGCCTCTGTGTGTGTATGTCTGTTGACTATGCCTCTGCATATGTGTGCGTGCATGAGTGTACATGTGTGTATGAGTGTGCATCTGAGTTAGAATTTCATCTATCGCTGTGATGAAACACCATGACTAAGAGAAACTCAGAGAAGAATGAGTTTATTTGGCATATATATCCTGAATCTCCGTCCGTTGAGAGAAGCCAAAGCAGGAACTCAAACAAATCCAGAACCTGGAAGCAGGAGCTGATGCAGAGGTCACGGAGGGATGCTGCTCATGGCTTGGTCCTCATGGCTTGCTTATCCTGCTTTCTTACAGACTGAGAACCACCAGTCCAGGGGTGGCACCACCCACAATGGTCTGGTCCCTCCAACATCAATCACTAATTAAGAAAATGTCCTACAGGCTTACCCATAGCCCAATTTTATGGAAGTAATTTCTTAATCGATGTTCCCTTCTCTCAGATAACTGAGATAATTCTAGCTTGTGTCAATCTGACATAAAAAAAAAATAGCCAGCATAGTGTGTGTGTTTGCGTGTGGGCCTGTGTACCTGTGTGTATATGAATATGTATTTACCTGTGTGTGTATGTGTGTGCCTTTGTGTGCCTGTATAGCTATGTGTGTGCCTGTCTGTATGCACAAACATGTGTGTTCAAAAGAGCTTTGCACCTAGGAAAATTGTAGGCTCTCTTAGTTAGGACTTCTATTGCTGTGAAGAGACACCATGGCCACAGTAACTGTTATAAAGGAAAGCATAGCTGGGACTAGTTTACAGTTTTAGAGGTTTAGTCCCTTACCATCATGTCAGGACGTGGCAGCATGCGGGCAGACATGGTTCCAGAGAGGTAGCTGAGAGGTCTACATCTTGATCCGAGGCAGTAGGAGCAACTAGGCATCACTTGAACATAGGAGAACTCAAGCCCACCCCCACAGTGGCACACTTCCTCCAGCAAGGCCTACAAAATGTTCCTTCAACGTCTGCTCCAAGAAAGCCACACCTCCTAGAAGTGTCACTCCTTACTGGGTGCCATTTTCTTTCAAACCACCACACAGGCAGTGCTGTGGATCTTAAAGAGTAAGTGATTTGCTGGAGAGAAACATCACCTCACGGTAAGTCAGCTTGTGGTCCTCAGTATCCTCAGCTCTCCAGAGCAGGAACTAAAGGACGTCTAATTGGGTCGGCTTAGATTCCTGGGAGGATCATGGCCCCCTGGTGTAGGAGCATCGGCATTGCTTCCTTATCTTTCCAACAGCACTGAGCTCCCCTTTCAAGCCATGCTACTCCCCAGCTGTCTGTCTGCTCAGCCGGCCAGTCAGGGGTTGTTCTGAGAAGTCAGGAGGGAAGTACCCTGAGCACTTCTGTGACAGGGCTATGCCGCTTTTCTGGTGGCCACGTTGTTTGGGCTCACGGAGGATACCTGGCACAGCTTCATTGCGAAAGAACTTGCTGAGTTACAGGAACTAACTGTTGGAGCATAGTCTGAACTGTGTTCTAGAGATCATGAGGTAGATTTTCTCTGCTGTGACATTCACGGCACCATCCTCTGCAGGTGCTGTGTCCCCATGGTTACAAAGAACCCATATAGCCTGGACTCCACCTTTATCAGCAGTGAGGGCTTGCCATCCTGGCTCCACAACTTGGCATCCCCTTGTTCTGAGTGCTTCATCCAGTGGGCATAGTGTAAGCTAGCCATTTGCAGGGGCGTAGGCAATTTTATTTGGGATTCTTATTTTCCTAGGCAAAGCACTGTGGGACCCTGAGTGTCTGGGGCACGGTGAAGTGGCAGTGCCTGGCAGCCCCGCTTAAAGTGAAAGCTTACACACAGCCTCTGGGGTTGAAGTGCTGCCCCTCCCAAGCCCTCATGTTAATCTTAGATTGACCCTGTTTCAGAACATCAGGCACTGGGAGGAAGAAGAGGAAAGTTGGGTCCGGTTTCCTCATGCCCTCTGGTGAGTGAGAGGAGCATCACATGCACACAGAGGGCCGCACTGATGCCCTCTCTGGCAGGTATCTCTGGCTAGATGATGCTGTGGAAACATCGCCGTCTGTCTCACTTAGAGGGGATCCAATGTTTCCCTCTGCCCAGGCACACAGAACCCAGTGATCTGAGGCTTAGGGGCCACGTGCATAATAGCGAGAGCTCTGTCACTGGAGTCATGGTCTTCTGCTAATATGATCTGACTTCACACTGTGCCTATCTCTCCCCCACTTAACTTCCCTTTCCTATTATATGTGGTGTTCCCACCCCCCAGTTCTTCATAGGGTATTAAATGACATAGAAATCTATAAAATGAGAAAAGTAGACCCATTTTTCTACTGTTGAAATAGAAAACAACAAAATTCATTTACAATTTTATCAATCAGTTTACAGTGTCTTCTCAGACTTTCCCATACATAACACATGTACATATTACAGTTATATCTTTATGTAGTGTAATTATGAATGTTCTAATACCCACGCTGCTTTGTGATTTGCTTTGCAACTGGTCATGCATATTATTTCTACAACTAACTGAATTCAGTAAGATTCAAGAGGTAATTCACCAGCACGAAGTCAGGAGCTGTGACGATCAGTATTGTCAAGGTCTGGGCTTAGAATCTCCTTTGAGACAAATTGACGTTTTTTATACATGAGGGGGTTTTCTGGATTAGGCTCATTGAGAAAGGAAGTCCAGTCCTAGATGTGAGTGAACCATTCCATGGGCCAGGGTCGCAGCTTGTATCAAAAAAAGGGAGTGAACTGAGCATCAGAATTTACCTGTCTCTGCTTTCTGGTTGCTAAGTAACGAGCAGTCTCTGACTTCTACCACCATGCTTCTCCTACCATAATGGATTGCAGCCTCAGACTGTGAGCCAAAATGAGCCCATCCTTCCTTGTCTTTGATGCAACAATGAGGAAAAGAGGTGGATGTATGGTGTATGGCCAACATGCAACCAGTATCTACCCTTCCAGAACACTTACATGTGTGAACACATGAGCAGTTGGACACATTGATCTACTTCTGGGCTTTTTCTTCTGTCCCAATTTTGTGTCTGGCCATTTGTTAGTTTCTCTTTCATTTTCTTATTTTTTGAGATAGTGTCTCATTTTGTAGCCCTGGCTGCCCTGAGACTCACTATGTAGACCAGGGTGACCTCAAACCCACAGAGATCCGTCTGCCTCCACCTTCCAGGTGCTGAGACTTAAGGTATGTATCACATGCCCAGAAAATTACCTTCTTGGTTTTTATAACTGGTTGGAAACCCTGTTCCCATACTTAACGCAAACACCTAGTCTACTTCTTAACAGCGTTAGTGCCTGTTCTTAAATGTTTAGTCTCCAAAATGAACTTTGAAATTTGGGGAATCTAGAATTAAAAGAAAATATTTGAGATTTTAATTGGATAGATAACATTTATGTGTAGCCTTGAGAATTGATATTAGGTAGTTCCTTGTCTTCCCACTCAAGGACACAGGGTATTTGTTTTATCTGAATTTTCTCCACTAATTAATTGTGGGGTTTAGCTCTCTTTAGAATAGTTGGTACATTACCATATGGACACACAGTATTTGTGTCTCTTTTCTATGCATGATTTTAAATCATCTAGTTTTCTCTGCATAAAAAAGATCTGTAAGTGAAAGTACTTTTTTTACTCTAAACATCTTGTACGCATTCTATCTTCCAGAAGTAGCATAATAGTTTCTTCTTACCTTTCTAGCCACTATTTCATTATTTTCTTGTGTGGTTTTTGTGTGTGTGTTTGTAACAGGAGGAGCCGGCCTGCTTTTCGTTGCGGCCGCCCGGCTAGCTTAACCCACAAAAATAACCACAGAGAAATTGTATTAATTAAATTACTGCTTGACCAATAAGCTCTAGCCTGTTATTGGCTAACTCTCACATCTTGATTCAACCCATTTCTAATAATCTGTGTTCACCATGAGGTCGTGGCTTACCGGGAAAGATTCAGCATGTCTGACTCTGATGACTCCATGGCAGCTTTCTCTGCCTGTCTTCTTTCTCCCAGCATTCAGCTCTCTTTTCCCCACCTATCCAAGCTCTGCCCTATTAAAAGGCCAAGGCAGCTTCTTTATTCAACCAATGAAAGCAACACAAATACAGAAGGACCTCCTACACCATTTCCCCTTTTCTGTTTAAAACAAAAAGAAAGGCTTTCACTTTAACATAATAAAATTACATATAACAAAAGTTATCAAGCAAGAACTACCATTACCATATTTATATCTACTTTATCTTTTATCATAACTAAGGAAAACTACAATTATAACTATCCATTCTTCAACTCCATCAAAGACTCTAGAAGGATATAATATTACCTAAGTAAACGAGAAGTAAGCAACTTCTAAAACTCTAGAAGTGACAGAGACATCTCACTGCCTGAACAATCACCCAAAGTTTTTCTGTACTGTTGGGGCATCCATCTTTATCCCACAGACCCATAGTATCCAGCAGACTTTTCCATAAAGCAGGAAACTTCAAAGACAGTTCAGTCACTTTCTTCTGTATCCTGCAAAATGTCTTGCAGACTCTTTCATGAAGCAGGAATCCTGAAGGATCATCTCACCTTTAGGCAAGTTCAGCAGTCCTCTCTCTGTGGTTTCTTCATGTCCAGTTTATGCAACAGTCTAGGCAAGAGCAGTTTCTTGCCAAAATAGCTAACCAGCTTCATAAGGAGCCTCTTCGATACCCATTTTTCTCTTGAAGTAGATTGGTGCTGCTAGGAGCAGACGTGTCTCATTGTCATGAAAAGCCCTAAGTTATCAAAACATTAAATGCCATATTCTGTAGTCTTTGAACGATATGAAGAATGCCTATCTGAAATATATCTATGCACATCTAGAAAATCTAACATGACTACAAGCTTGACTATTATCAATGATTATCCATTAACAACCTATATTTCCTAATTATACATTACATTTTTAAATGAACTACATAATCACAATACCTTAGTCAAGAGCAGAAATATACATATAACAAGATTGACCTTAAATTTATATCAACAAACCAAGATTCATACCAATGCAAATTATATCTATATCATCTCCCCCTTTAAATGTAAAAGAACATTTATAAACAATATTTGGGAATATGGGTGCAGTTATTTCTCTCCAAGCTGCTTCGTGATGAGTGGGGGCGCCATTAATCAGGTCTTTCATGGTGTATCCTATGTGTTAGGTTCATCTCAGTCATTAGTTGAGTGAAGTAATTTTTTGAAGGTGTTCATGGTGACCTTTCAGGAGGGCGTGGTCTGTCATACCATATTGGTCTAGAAGCAATCCACAGGGTCTCATCTTCTGTGAAAACAAAAGAAGAACCTCTTTTCCAAAGCATCATATCCTTAGACCCAAATTCTGAAGTCAAGATACCTTTATGATATACATGCTGGATTAGCTTAGCCCATACAATGAAATGTCTGCCTGTACTTAGCTCCTTTACAGTCAAAAAATTCAAAGAAAACACAATAATATATAAAATCCAGACTCTCTGTGAATTTTCCATTTTTACATGGCTTTTTTTTAAATCTATGACTATCTGTACTCTGTCTCTTTAAAGACTTTATCCTTTTTTTTAAAAGCATCTCTCTATACTCTTAATTTCTTTTCTCTTTTAAGCCTGCCACATACTGTTATTCAACAGTGTAACCCATTTAGAGGTCTTTTATGTCTGAATCTGTCCTATTGTGAATCTGTAATTCTTTACTATCCAGGAGCACTTCTTAAAATGCTAAGCACTTCTTAAAAACTTAAGTTGCGCCATGTAGGGGTACTATGGTACCGCCTGTTTCCTGCCCTGTCTAAACCTTAACTGTGCTGTTATTATGATAATTATGATAGTTTCTGCTTGAGATCAGCACAGTTCAGCATGGTGGAGCCGTTCCTGCCTCAGAGCCATTTGGTGCCCCTGAGCCGTGCACAGTTCCAGGCACACAGTCCACATTGCCATCAAGCAAGCCATAGCACTTTAGTCACAAACCCCATCCAAATGCTCTGTCTCCAGCAGGAGCCAGAGGTGGCACTGGCTGCATAGCCCAGAAAGCCAGCATTTTAAAATTGCCACGGCTTTTTTACTGTTATGGCTGCTGAGTGAGGAAATTCTCTCTGCGGCACACCACCAGCAAACAGCAAAAAGTTGTGTTAAACTCTGTAATTTTTTTTTTTTTAGTCTAGAATTTCTTTTTAAGCCCTCAGGTTTTACGTGGAGTTAGTAGACCACAGGCACATTGCTTTTGTCAGACAATCATGTACTTGCTGACATTTCTACATGAATTCTTATAACGATTTTTAGCTGGTAAGCAGAGACCGGTGGAGAATTTCTCTGGATGGGTATGTGGTGCTTTGGTCACTATCACTTTGTGAAGGAGTTTAGTCTTCTGATTAAATGAAAATGACAGAGAATGTGACCTTTTGCACACAAATGCAAAGTAGGGATGCTTGACACAAGGGAGCTGGCCTAGGTGCTGCAGGCATGGCTGTGCACAAGACAGGAACCTGCAAACAGACATGGAGAGAAGATAAACTCAGAATAGTCTCAGTTAATGCACGTTTGTGCACTTCAGCTTAATAAAGTGAGTTGAGTTTGTAGGGATACCTATAATTCTATCACTTTGAGGCTGAAATGGAAGAATCACAAGCTGCCTTGGGTTGCCTACTAAGATTTCATTTCAGAAAACTAAGAGTAGTGCTCTTGCTAATAACCTTAAAGCCCTGGGTTGTATCTCACAACAGACAGACAGACAGACAGACAGACAGGCAGGCAGGCAGGCAGACACACACACACACATACACACACACAAATAAATAGCAAAATTTATGAACTTATTTCTAATTGGTCTTTAAAAACAAGGGACCATGTAACACTTTTGCCAACAATCTATGACTGTGCCTAGTTACCCAGCCCCATGCAAATACTTGTGTGTGTTATTAGAAATGTCATTTGTCAATCTCATTTTATAATTTTCATTTCCCTAATGAAAAGTAAGGTTTACATTTTTGTCATTTAAATTTTATGTTAATTGTCAGCATATTGTATTACTTATTTTCTGTTATGTTGTCATTTTTTTTAATTGGGGATATGTTTTTATTAAAGATTATTCACAGGCTGTAGAAATGACTCATTGGTTAAGAGTGCTTGCTACTTTTCAAAAGGACCTGAGTTTGGTTCCTACAACTCTTGCTGGGCTGTTCACAGGGTCCAACACATTCTTCTGGCATGTGGCATATGCACATGCACATGTGCACACAGAAGGGGAGGGAGGAAGGGAAGGAGGGAGGGAGGGAGGGAAGGAGGGAGGGAAGGAGGGAAGGAGGGAAAAATATTAACAGAAGATTATTCATCATCAAGAATTCTAAATTAACTAGATATTCTGTATTTTATCTACTAACCCTAGAGATAAGTCTATGTTTTGTGGTTTTGGCTTTTTGTTTGTTTTCTACTCTTGCTGTGGATCCAAAGCTAGCCACAAAATGAAAGCCTTCCAAAGCAGAGGAAATAGCTTTCAGTTGTCACCCTTCCTTACCCGAAAGACATGAGAGCTGAGATTTAGCAGTTCATATATAGTTCATATCTATACACTTTAAAGTATAGATATGAGTCTGATCAAAATTTGGTTCTTGTTTATCAATCAGTAGATAGATCTATAGGTTTAGCTACCCAAAGTAGGTAGAAGTAGATAGAATTGCATCAGAAGCATTTATGTTGTCATTTTTATGATTAATAAATACTATGTCAAGAAGCCTAGACGTTATTATGTGTGTGTAATTGTTCCTTTTTTCCTTGAGGTTTGTTATTTACATGTTGACAATTGCCATGGTGTTGTTTTTGGAGGGAAATTTTATGTTATATTCAATTCTTGTCCATCTGTATCCCCTGTTGACTTCCAGATCACGTGGTTTGTCTAGAAAAACCTTCCAACTTTACGTTTATGAACAATTTTCTCACTTCTCTAAATTTTAGAGATTTTTCTTAAATATTGGTAAATTTCATGGGTCTTGGGTTTATTTTTAAGTATATATTAACTTTATGTGTATGCATACGTGCCTGAGGGTATATATGTGAACCACGTGAATGCAAAAGCTCTTAGAGCCCAGAAGGGGGCATCAGATCCCCTGGAACTGGTGTTATAGACAGTTGCGAGTTGCTGGGTAGGTGCTGGGACCTGAACCATGTCCCTCTGCTAGAGCAGCAAGTGCTCTTAACCACAGAGCCACCTCTCTGTCCCCTGGGTTTATTTTTTATGAACATTACTACACCTTTAGTAGTGACCTTAGAGAACACACAGGTGGGCAGCACCTGGAGAAGTCATGGTGGGTGGCACTCTGTGGACAGTAGGGCAGAGTTGCCAGCAAAGAGCACAGAAACATTTCCCCCCACCAAGGTTTCTTTCCAAAGGACCCTCATAGCAGTTAAACAAAAATCATTTATAGATTTAAAACAAACACGCTGTTTCAATTAAAATCATGGTAAGAGACAAAGAAACATTGATTTTCAGTTTGTCCCCAAATGCCTCCCCACGTTGCTTAACTCCAGACTTGGTGTGCATCAAAGTTATGACAGCATGAGCTTTGTTTAAATGAAGCTTTCTTTATAATGACCAAATCCTTCCAGTCTGTTTGGAGTTTCTGTCATACCTTTTCTATGTTTTCAAATGAGAAGTCTAACTGAGAATGCTTTTTAAATGAAATTTGATACATAGGATGATGATTATCCTGTCTTAAATGAAAAGATACCAGTTTCTAATTTTTTCCTTTTAAAATGTGAAATAAAATACAAATCAAGTCTCATATAAAAGATGCAAGCAACACATAAATTGGAAGAAAACTGCAAGTCCCCCTATCTTTCTGCCTCCCACTCTAACCACACAGGCACTTGCTTAATGATATAGACACATCTTTCATATTAATAGATATTTGTGTGCATATATATGTATACATATGTGTCCAAATATAACACTTTATGTTCAAATGAGGAAGCCCATGTTGTGGATATCTGTGGGGGAGGCTTTTCCTATGCAAGGCTCTGTTTGAGCCTTACCGTGCATTTCATGGAGGCACGGGTGCTCTGCCCCGCTCTGCACCACTGTTATTCAACCTTATGAACAAGCACTCTTGTCTGTGCGTCTGAGAAATTTGAATGCAACCAGGTAATAATTGTTTTAATAAATCAAAAAAAATCACTATAGAGTTCAGTGGATGAATTCATTTGTCCTTGGAATTGCCACAGAAACTAGAAATGCAGGAGAGGCGTATGTTTGGCTCATTTCATGAAGTCCCAATCTTGAAATTTGCTGTTTAATGTTTTTATGCCAACCTAGCACCGTTTGACACATGGCGACAATGATGACTATCATGGCTGCTGTCTGTATTCAGCGCTTGCCATGCGCAAGGAACAGCTCCCAGCCCAACAGTTCTCAACCTTAATGCTGTGACCCTTTGATACAGTTCATGTTGTGGTGACTCCGGACTATAATTTCATTGCTATTTCATAACTGTAATTTTGCTACTGTTATGAATTGTAGTGTAACTGATATGCAGGATAGCTGATATGCGACCCCTGTGAAAGGGTCACTTGACAGGTTGAGAACCATGGCCCCAGCCCTTGTATGGACACACTTAATTACTTCCGGCCACTCTGAACACAGGACACTGCTGATCCCCTCTTATAGGCAGGAAAACAAGAGACCCTGCGAGTTAAGTGTGTAGTTTCAAAATCATGCAGCTATGCATGCAGTATGGGCATCAGATTCCAGTTCTTAAGCATTAGCAAATTACTATATTTGGCCTTTAGAATGATGCCAATAATTAAAGGATAGGGAAAGTATGTGAAGTGCCGGACTGTAGTAAGCAAAAAATTGTTTCTTGTCTATAATTGGGCATAGTAGTTGTAGAATTAATTAACTAATTTATTCATGATCTTTCCAATGGTGGGAGTTAGAACCCAGGACATCACAAATGTTACACAACAAGGTAAATCTCTGAGTGTGTAGACACCATCTCTCTATAGAACATAGTTTCCAGGAGCCTGAGCTAAATGGATGTCACAGCAAAGAGGTGTGGAGCCAACCATATGCAGCTTTGTAAGAAGCATGAGCACATCCTTTGTAGTCACATAAGCCTATAAGAGGGTAAAGGGCAACTCCCTCAGAGTAAATAATAGCAAGGCTTCCATTGTTTGCCCACAGCTATAGCAGTGATTTAGGTTCTTTTAAATTAGGCTGATCACACCGCAGGGATAGTGTGATCTGTCCTTGTTAGCTGTGAAGCCGGGGTGTCCCTATCCTTCCTGTGACCATGGTATGCACACTAATTGGATGCCTCTCCAGTCACTATCCAGGCTTCCTGGTATGCACCTGTGTCCCCTAGAACAAAAGAGGTGGCCCAGGAGTCCTGACATGTGTGCGGTCATTTGGATGCGGAAGCAGCAGCTGCCTCCTTCCTTCTGTCTGATGAGCTTAACCTCAGTCTTTCTCTCTCTGTACCTCCCATGTATGGTGCCTGGTTTCTCTGTTCAGAATGCAGCCCATTTCCTAGGAGTAATTGGTAAAGGACTCTTTTTTCAGCCCAGGGGAGCAGGTGGCAACAGAAAATCAAGCATTGTATAGCACCATGAGAAGCCTTGGTGTACGTGGCTGTTATAATTTCTATACCCCCCCATTTTTGAGACAGGATCTCATTATAGCCTAGGCTGACTTTGAACTCACAATGTAGCCAGAGATGGCCATAGCATCTGCTTCCATCTCCCTGAGTGTTGGGATTACAGGCATATGCCACCATGCTTCGTTTCTCAGGTGCTGGGGCCTGAACCCAGCACGTCATACATGTTAGCCCAGTGGTCTATCACCAGAAAATGCCCCAGTCCGGTTTCCATCTATTTAATTGGTTTTTAAATCTCTATGAGTTATCAATTTAAAGTACTTAACAAGTTGATTTCTAAGTTGTCTTTTCTGTCCCATTGGCCTGTGTGTCCTGTCTGTCCTTCCTCCAACATATCACACCAGTTTGGTTATTGCTATCTGCTAAAATGTAATCCTGGTTACAGTGATTCCTCTTTGTAGTCTGTGTTTTCAGAATTTTTTAGTCATTCCATGTACTGGACTTTTCAGAATAAATTGTAGAATATGATGTTGCTATGCAAAATTCTTGCTGAGGTCTTGATGGGATGATGTTAAAGTTTGGGGCAGACTGACATCTGTCTATAACAGGGTTCTCAGCCTTCCTATACTGAGACCTCTTAACAGTTCCTTAAGTTATGGTGACCCCCCAACCATGAAATTATTTTGTTGCTACTTCATAACTGTAATTTTGCTACTGTTATTAATTGTAATGTAAATATCTGATATGCAGGATATCTGATATTTGACCCCTGTGATAGGGCCATCTGACCTTCAAAGGGATGCGTGTTGATGGAGGTTTCTGTCTCACCCAGTCCCGCAGCCTTTCAATTCCAAAGAAACGCATAGAGATCTACATAAATTATGAACTGGTTGGCCTATTAGCTCAGGCTTGTTATTAACTTATTACATCTTAAATTAGCCCAAAATTCTTGTCTGTGTCAGCCATGTGGCTTGGCACCTTCATGAGTGAGGCGTTCTCATCTTGCTTCTTTTGTGTCTGGATCACGACTGCAGACTCAGCCTTTCCTCTTCCCAGAGTTCTCTTGTTCTGGTTGCTCTGCTTCTACTTCCTGCCTGGCTACTGGCCAATCAGTGTTTTATTAAAATACAAGTAACAAATCTTTACAGGGTGCCAGACCAGTGTGCCACCGCAGTTGTGAGCCACAGATTGAAAACCAGTAATCTGCATGGAGGCATCACAACAGTCAACATCATGTGTCTTCCCGTTTGTTTATTTGTAATGTATTTATTTGCTGGATGTTTACTGAAGGATCTCATCCTTTTTTAGATGCTTTCAAATGATACTTTCTTTCCATTTTAATTTATGAATATTTATATTTACTATATGGAAATATTATTTTATTGGTGTTTTGTATTTTGTGACCTAGCTGAACGTGTATGTTAGTTCTCTGCGTTTTTGATAGATTCTTAGGGATTTTGTACATATTAAATCATGGCATCTTAAAAATGAAGAGACTATTTTGTTTCTTAACTCTTGACTTGTTTGCTTTTTGTTTCTTTTTTCTCTGGAACTGGCTAGCTCATCTGGTATGCTGAGTGAGTGTTACTAGGATTTGTGTGTGTGTGTGTGTGTGTGTGTGTGTGTGTGGTCTTTTGATCTTTGGCTTCACATGTGCTAGGCAAACACTATCCTTGAGCTAAAACCCAAGCCCCCTGTTGCATGGAACTGCTTATTTGGCTGCCCAGAACCGAAATAATCACACAGAAACTGTATTAATTAAATCACTGCTTGGTCCATTAGCTCTAGCTTTTTATTTGCTAACTCCTGCATCTTAATTTAACCCATTTCTATTAATCTGTATATCACCACGAGGTCATGGCCTACCAGCAAAATTCCAGCATGTCTGACTCTGGTGGCAGCTCCATAGTGTCCCCTGACTCTGCCTTCTTCCTCCCAGAATTCAGTTCCGTCTTCCCCGCCTACCTAAGTTCTGCCCTATCAACAGGCCAAGGCAGTTTCTTTATTTATTAATGGTAATCACAGCACACAGAGGGGACTCCCACATCAGCCCCCACCCCTTTAAGTATTTTTATTTTATTTTATTGTGACCTATTAAGCATTTATTGCTGATTTATTGAATCACAGGCAACTCACCGGTGGCTACACCCCTAAAGAAAATGAGACCACCAACACCAGCAGCCATTAGCTGCCTGTAGCTCCTCAAAAGGGGGTGAGACCTTATAAGCCCCTCCTCCATCCATGAGGCAATTAACATATTCTGTCTTGACCCTTTGAGTGCATTAGCCATGCAGTGTCTAAAAGACATCATTTCCCAACACTCCTCTGCATCTTTTGGTTCTTATATCCTTCCCATAGTGTTCCTTGTGCCTTGGAGGGAATGGTATAGATGATCTATTGAGCGGTTATGAGACCCTGCATTAACAATTGCCCACTGTAAAAAAGGAATTTGACCCATTAGGCTGAAAACAGGACTAATTAAAAACAGATTGAAAACATGCCAATTTAGCAAACAGTACTAATAGGTTCCACACCAGGGTCTATCCTCTCTTCAACTATGGGCTCTTGACCAGGTTTACAATACCAGGCACGAATTCCCTTCTGCAGAGCTGGCTGGCCTCACTTCCAGGCAGAGAGTTGTTTGTTACCCCCATAACAGTCATGCCATTATACTCTACACTATTTTTGTTTTGTTTTGTTTTTTGTTTTCAAGACAGGGTTTCTCTGTGTAACAGCCCTGGCTGTCCTGGAACTTACTTTGTGCCACGGACCGGCTCAGTGAAGCCACTTAGACCATGGGAGAAGCAGGGTCTTGGTACTCAGGAAGACACGAGGTCAGCGATGACAGACAGACACAACACACAAGAGAATGGTTTGAATCTGCTGTGATTTTACTGAATTTATGTTTTCATCATATAGTATTCAAACAAGGAACAAATCAGAAGGTCATGTATCATCAGTTGGTACAGTATGAAAGCTTATTTTGGTTACATCAGCGATTTCTAAGAAATATAATAATATAACACTCCTTGTCCATCAACATTAACCCATCTATTCCCCCGTGTATGGCAAGGGTTCTGCTGTAGTCTTATACATTCCCAAACTGTGCTTCCCTATCCCAGAGCTGTTCCTGAAGAGATAATCCTTGTCTTGTAGATATAAAGAATATCATTGTGATAAAAGAGATTGTGCAAAGCCCATATCCCGCATAGCCAGCTAACCGAGAAACCTGTCTATGCCTCAACGGTGGCCAATACCAGGCCATCTGCTATTGACCTCCAGGAGGCCTATACCCATAGGACACGTAGCTCCCGTTTGACATAATGACATATGTCATGTCACACAGACGACACTGGAGTTGGTGTGGCAACTTTGTAAACCAGGCTGGCCTCAAACTCACAGAGATCTGCCTGCCTCTGCCTCCCAAGTGCTAGGATTAAAGGTGTGCACCACCACCACCTGGCTTCTGTACTGTACACTATTATACCAGTGGGCTCACTTTTCCTGGCTGGTCAGTATTGTAGCCCACAGGGGTCACAGCTGGGTTAGACTTCTGACACTTCTCACCGCACCTCTCAGCACTAGGGAAGTTAGGTGTTAAGTTGGGAGCATAGCCCCCAGACCTGAGAGTTGCATTGGTCTGGACTCCAAATCCCAGCATGCCACTCCCACGGGGTATTTAAGATAGCTCCCAAAGGAGAATCATGTGGTCTCTTTCCTCTACCCCGGTGGCTGCATTTGTGGCCTTCCAGTTCCCCCTCAGGGCCACCTGAGAGTGTAGGAATCCATTAAACCTGGATATTTTTTAATTTGGCTTGTTGTGATTTGGCTTGACTGGGATTTTTGCATCAGCAGAGAACTCGCTTTAGGAAAACTTCCTAACATTAGGCAGCAGAAAGGAAGTTTCCAGCTAAGTTCCAACTAATTTCTCTATGTCCTACAACCAAAACGTTTAGTGTTTTCAGCAATAGGGTCTTAATGTCTAGTTCTGTTAGGCAACCAAAAGCAGTGGCTTAGCCTATATTGTTTAGAGGGCCACCGAGGCCACCATGACCACCAACATGTAGGAAGCATCCCCTACTTGGCACTGATTTTATTTAATAACCTATGGTCTCCGAAAGGGGCATTATTCATGGATGCAAGTCACCTCTGTTCACATGCTTTTCTAAAAATTATACTTTAAAATATGCCTTCAAGGCTTACATATGTCTTTTCTATACATCCTTACTATTGGTTGAACTTTTGCCCTATTGATCTCTTCTCTATCCCCTCTTCCATCTCCACTTAAACCTTCACACCCTTGGTAACCCTACTTTCATATCACGTGTATTCTACCATGCCCCTTCCCTCAAAGCCCCACCTAACACTCCTTTAAGAGTATCTTGTCCTCTACATGCGTTCCAAGTGAAACACACACGTCTAAGAACTTGAAGCTAAGGTTTGCATCTTAGAAAGAGAATGTGGCACTTGTCTTCCGGGCCTGGGCTACTGCATTCAGGATATCTTCTGGTTCAAGTACCTGTGAATTTCACTTTTGTCTACAGCTGAATAGGATTTTGTCTTATGTAGCCCAATTTCAGTATTCATTCCTAAACTGATGGATATCTAGGTTGCTTATATTTTCTGTTTACTATGAGTAGAGAAGTAATGAACTCAGTTGAGTGAGTATCTCTGCCATAGACTATGGAGTTTTTCAGTGCTATAACTGGGCCATATGACAGTTCTATTTTTAGCTTTTTGAGAAACCTCCACACGGATTTTCATAGTGGTTGCACCAGGTTACACTCCTACCAACCTTACCAAACTTTGTTTTCTAGGCCATTCTGACTGGGGGAGGGGTGTTTTGTACATATCTATTAGGTTCATCTTGCCTATGATGTCATTTAATTCCAGAGTTTTTTCATTTGTTTTCTGACTATTCCATCTGTCTAATGGTGGGTATGGGTATTGAAGTCACTATTATTGTGTTGGGATTAACCTGAATCTTCATATGTAATACTATTTGCTCTTTTGAAATTGAGTGCACCTGTGTTTGGTGAGGGTATATTTAGAACTGTAATTTTTTCTAATGGATTTTTTTCAATGGTCAGTATGAAGTGACCTTCTTTATATCGTCAAACTTGATTTAGTTTGAAGTCTGTTTGGTCACATTAGAATAACCACACCAGCTTGTCTCCTGGTTGTATTTGCTTGGAACACCATTTTCCATTCTTTCACCATAAAATAATGTTTATCTTAGTGGTAAGGTGTGTTTCTTGGAGGAAGCGAAAAGAAAATTCTGATTTATAATCTAGTCTTCTAGTCTGTGTCTTCTGATAGGAAAACTTAGATCATTTATATTCAGAGTTATCGCTGGAAGATGTGCATTGGTATCTGTCATTCTGTTGAATTTGTAATGCTTTGTTCTCCTAATTTTCTTTTACATTGAGTTTTCCTCGTAGTGTCTTCTGTGTGTATGTTTCTCTTCACCCCAAAGTATTTCTTCCAGTATTGTCTATGGGTGGTCATAAATTCCTTCACTTGTGTTTATTGTAGGAAGTTTTTCCTTCTCTTTCAATTATAAGGATAGTTTTTCTGGGTTTATTAGGCTAGATTGACAGTTGTGGTCCTTTGGACTATAAAATACATCTGTCTAAGCTCTTCTGGGTTTTAAGCTTTCCACTGAAGATTCAGCTGTTCTGTGGGTAGCTGCCTCTATGTGTGACTTGACCCTACTCTCTTACAGCTTTAAATACACCTTTTTTTTTCTTTCATATATTCAGTGTTTTAACTCCAAAATGATGTGGAGTGTTTCTTTTCTGGTCCTGCGTATTTGCTATTCTGTGTGCCTCTTGTGCAAGGATCACCCTTTCTTTTCATACATTTGAATATTTCTTCTGAAGTTTTACTGAAAACATTTTCTCTGCCCTTGGAATGAAATTCCCCTTCTTTCATGCTCATAGTGGTAGAGTTTGCCTTTTCATGGCATACAGAGATCTTGCATGCTCTGTTGATACATTTAAGAAAGTTAACATTGACCTTGGCTAAATGGTCAGATTCCTCTACCCCACCTTCATGCTGACATTCTGTCCTCCACGCCAGCCATTCTGTCCATGAGGGTGCCCTCTGAGCTTTCTATACCTATTGTGCTTCCAGTTAGTTAGGTTTCATATTCCTTCAGTGTTTGTCTATATTGAATTCTATTTTGATATCCTGAATTGGCTTCCTTATTTTAATCAGCTGTTTGTGTTCTCTGGGAATTCAGGAGATTATTTGCATGTTCTTTGAATTCTTTGCGTCTAACTGTGATCATCCTTTGATTTCTCTGTTCCGAGTTTAATCTCAGTCTTTCTTGTTGTGAGTTACAATGGACGGGTAATTTTTGGAGGAAGCATGTTGTCTTGGTTTTTCATGTTGCTTATGTTTTTGTGTTGGGACTTTACCATTTGTGGTTAGATTATTGATTTGGTTTTTGTTGCTTCAATTCAGGTCACCTGTTTTCTTCCACTGTAGAAGTTTGTAGCATTCAGGAGAGACTGGGTTTCAGTATGGTTTGGGTAATATTTTTCTCTGTTAGATTAGCATACTGGGCATCAAGTTCTATCCCCTGAGAATTGAATACTGTCTGTAACACCTCATGACTACAAAACAGCCACTCCATTAGTAGGGATTGATTTAGGAGTAAAGGAACACTGATGGATGTCACTAATAGATAAATTATTTTTGTAGTAATGTGAGTGGGAAGAAAAGGAATCTCAGTGGGTCTAATAATAGCATTAGGTTGCTAGAACTATGGGGTACATGCATATATATGAAGTATGAGGTATATACATATAAGGAGCAATGGTAGAGGCACAAAAATTCTAAAGGGATCAGGAAGATGGAGTTTTGGCTAAGAACATACCAAAAAAATAAAAGGTAAAATGTTTCAATTAGCTACCATTGAATGGTCTCATTTCTAAGGAGGTCAAGCCATAGAGATTATGTAAACCAGGCCAGTCTACATTACTTCAAGAGGACAAAGAAAAAGAAAAGAGTGTAGAGAAAGGGGGGAAAGCAAAGAAAGAAAAAATATAATGTGCAAACAATGGGGAGGCCTAGGTAGGCTGCTATTGATGCTGTGTATTACATAAATAAGGACTAACTGAGCAGGAGGGGATTCAGGATAGTAAACATGATCGACTTCGGTACTGGATTTGGCTCGCCACGGGAAAGCCTCTGTCTTGTCTCCCCTCCAGTCCTGCTCCAGACCACACTAGGAATTGAGGATATTTAAACACATCTTCATCTAGCCGAGGCAGCTGCAGTTGTGTGAGGGTGGGTGGCAGCTGGAGATATTGGGGGTGGGAGCGTGTGCAGCACTGTGCATTTGGAGCGTGGGCACCCTTCCCACTCTTTTGTGGGACTGCACTGGAGATCCCCTTTTTAAGAGCCCAACTGGAGATACTTCTGTAGATTCTGAGGAAAGGAAAGAAGTCCCAAAGGCTCGTGTTCCAGCAGACATCCACAGTGGTGGCTCCGTCTGCACTGGCTGTAGTGGCAGCAGTGATTCTGATAGTCAGGAATCTCCTTGGGGGGCAATAAACATGTGGTTGTGGGGACAGAAGAGACAGTGATAAAATGTTCCCCCGCCTTTGTTTCCCTAACTTTAACCAGCCACTTGCTCCACTGTGACTTCTAATCCACCATTTTATCTAGAAAGTCCCCTTTAATTATTTTTTTTTAATTTTAAAACAAGACCTCACTAAACTGCCCAAGCAGACCTTCACTTTGTAATCCTCCTGCCTCAGCCTTCCAAATAACTGAGATCACAGATCTGCACCACTAGTTTCCCAGGATTAAAAGGAAAATGTTTGGTCTTCAGGCACTGATAAAGGCATGGTGTTAGCTACCTGTAAGCGATATGTGTCATACACAAATATATATGCAAGCATGCAAACCTTATAGTTTATGTAAGTTATGTAGCTGCATTTTATCTAACTAAATATTTCAAAATATGGTCAGTCTTCTCCATTACTGGCTTTCTAAGGGGTATATAATATATATATATACATATATATTATAGTTTAATAATTGAATTTTTAAAATTGAAATTTAATAATTTTGATAACTACATGTTGGGATTTTCAAAAATCCCTTTTCTTAATCTTGTCTAATTTGTTGATGGTAATATATTACATTGACTCATTGGCAGAGGATAATAAGTGGTCATAGTTTGGGCAGACTGTGTCTAGGGTCTTCCTCTCCAAATACTTGAAAATAAGGCTTACACAGATTCACAGAAGCAGAAAGAAAACTTTATTCAGAGCAGAGCCGTAGTGCAGGATATAGTGGGAACCA
The DNA here is from genome assembly GCA_004026605.1 of Ondatra zibethicus. Taxonomy (NCBI): domain Eukaryota; kingdom Metazoa; phylum Chordata; class Mammalia; order Rodentia; family Cricetidae; genus Ondatra; species Ondatra zibethicus. Next base: position 69,070 of record PVIU01001186.1, on the reverse strand, counting down.
TTGTCAAGATTGGCGGTGGGCCATAGGTGTAAGAGTACTCAAGGGCCCACATGGAGTCTAAGAGGAAAATGAGCTGATTACTAAGGGGTGTGGTTTGGGTGATCCTCAATTTTGAGTGATAGATTGATAGATTGTTCTTTTTTCCAACTGGGCATGTCCCTTCCCATAGTGCTTCTTACTTTAGTCATGAACACACCACATGCATAGTCATAAGTTAATAAATAGAGGACTATAGATGTAAGTTTCTATCCCACCTGTTCTCACAGCCATTCAGTCCCAAAGAAATACATAGAGACTTATATTAATTATAATTTTTAGTTATTTATTTTATCAATTTTAAACTGTTTTTTATTAATTATAAACTTTTGGCCCTATTAGCTCAGGCTTGTGATTAACTAGCTCTTACAACTTAAATTAACTCATAATTATTATCTATGTGACTTGGTACCTTTTCTCGATGAGACATTCTCATCTTGCTTCTTTTGTGTCTGGTTGGTACTGTTCTGCCTTTCCTCTTCCCAGAATTTTCTTAGTCTGGTTGCCCCACCTATACTGGCCAATCAGTATTTTATTAAACCAATATGAGTGACAAATATTTTCAGTGTACAAAAGCATTATCCCACAGCAGTTCCTTTTTTTTTCTTTCAAAGCAAGACCCCAAATCTAATCTCTTTTGTTTAGCTTTTTTCCTGACCATTGTCCATAACAACTTATAACCAGCACACTAAACAAAGACAAGCCTCCATAATTTATTTTTGGGGAATGTGGGCATAGTTTTCTAGGCTACTTCCTGCTGATTGGGGTCACTGATAATCTTATGGGGATCTACAGAAAATTTAGGATTATGGTCAAATCCTGACTGGAGTATTCTGTGAGCCTGGATCATCTCAGTCAGCAGCCTTGAAGCTGTTCTGGATGTAGAACCCAGAGGAAACTGCAACAGAGGTGCTCTGAGATGTTGGATCATCTGGGCCATCCATTCCCATTGGAGATCTTTCAGGATGTCCTCCTCAATTAAACTTTATTTTTTTGACCAAGAATGAATCCACGGCCTCTCATTTTCTGTGGAAACAAAAGCAAAACCTCCTATCCAAAGTAACATATTTTTTGACTTAAATTTTGAAGTCAAGGCATTTTCAAAATATATAGGTTGTATTAATCCAGCAGCATTTATAATCAAATGTCTTTTAGTAGCTGTTGTGCCTTCTTCAGCATTCACACAATTCAAAAACAGCACAATAACATACAGTTTCCAGATTCTGTGTATTTTCCATCTTCACATGGCTTTTTAAAAATTCTGTTTCCTTTATTTTTATTTTTTAATGTTTGGTTTCTTTGAGACAGAGTTTTTCTGTGTATCTTTGGCTTTCCTGGAACTCATTCTGTAGACCAGACTGGCCTTGACTCACAGAGATCTGCCTGCCTCTGTCTCCCAAATGCTGGGATTAAAGGCATGCACCACCATGCCTGGCTACTCTATTTCTTTTTTTTAAGGACTTTATGCTTTTCTTTTCTTTCCCAAGCCTTTGTATGTTTTTAAACACACTGTAAACCATTTAGAGGTTTGTTTGTTTTGGTCTGAATCTGTCTTTACTGTATATTTTTTCAATCTTTTTCTGATCATATGAGTCTTTAATATGCTAAGCGATATGGCTAGGATTAAAGATGCAGGTTTGGTGGCTGGCTCCATCCCATTCCTTAGCATTTTGAGAGTCTAACTTCATGACTGGCAGGAACCAGATTTATTGCCACAACTCTGTAGAGTTTCTAGGTTCATGCCACCACAAAAAAATGTGATGCCGGCTTTTCATATACACCATTTAAATATTTGGTGGCAGAGCCTCTTAAAAGAGCTGCAAGGGTTTTGCTGCTAAAGTTGAGTCATGAAGCCTCTCTTAAGGTAGTCATTCCTAAGCTCATTGCCAGCAAAGTCTTTACCAGAGTAAAGACAGTTACCAAGAAGCTGCACTTGACTCTATTCTTGTCTGTCTAGAATCCTTTTTAAAAAACTTTCTCAGGCTTTATGTGGAAATTCTTGCCAAACATTTGGGCATCATTTGTAGACGGAAGTTTCTGTCCTACCTGGTCCCACAGCCATTCGATCCCAAAGAAACATACAGAGGCTTATATTAATTAAAAAATGTTTGGCCTATTAGCTTAGGATTATTATTAGCTAGCTCTTACAACTTAAATTAACTGATAATTCTTATCTATGTTCAGCTACGTGACTTAGTACCTTTTCTTAGTGAGGCATTCTCATCTTGCTTCCTCTGCATCTAGTTAGTGACTGACTCTGACTTTCCTCTTCCCAGAATTCTCTTAGTTTGGTTGCCCTTGTCTTTTTCTACTTTCTACTTCCCGTGCAGATTAGATCTATGCAAGTCTCTCTTAGTGTCTGTATTGTTGTCTAAGTTCTCTGGGATTGTGGTTTGTAGGCTGGCTTTCTTTGCAGAATTATGTACTTTGTTGTCTGTAACTCACCTCCACATGGGAAGACAAAATAAGTGTGGTTCAGTCTTTTGGTCTAAAACAGTGTCTGCAAAAGGAGGTAGCCAGCCCTTTACCCTCTTTCCTTCAGCTCCTCTTTCTCTCTGGTGGTTCCTGGGAGTGGGGAGGAGACTGAGAATCATGGAAGTGCTGTGTGCCACCCACACGGAGCCGGATACCATTGTGGACAGGAGGTTTGGTGTGAATTTGGCATCTCAGGCAGAAGATCAGGTTTCTGCCATGGGCATAGCTCTCCAGGTGCTTACAGACAGACCTCAGGTTTCCCTCTAAAGCCATTAAGCCTCTGCCTTGTGCTCAGCCTGGCAGAGGCATGAGGTACCCACCTTCCTCTTTCTAAAACATCAGCTCTGGGGTCTCATCCTTATCACTTGCCTGCTTGCCTGTTCTGCAAGCTGCCCCCAAATATCCTCATGTCTGTATCCAACACCGGGCTATGGCAGCAGCTCAGGAAACATTTGTTGAGTGGTGATTCAGACAGAATATTCATGACAAATTCTGTGTGACAGTCCAGCAGGTAGCTGAAGTGGCCTAATTCGTTTCGTGAGTCCGTTGTGTGTGTGCGCGCGTGTTTTCAGCACTTACTCTTTTCATGGTCCATTTACTCTGTAGACTGCTGCTGGGCTTGTCAGTGTCAGGAGCATAGGTGGGGACACTCGGTGGCACATCTTGAGGAGGACCTTAATCTTCAGACTGTCTCGTTTTACCCAGAGCCAGGTCATTTCTTTCTGAGGCTCACGGCAGCGTTTACTACCAGTATTCTCATCTCAGCACCTAAAACATCCAGTAACCAAGCCAACACCAATTACATAGCCAAATCTCTCAGAAGAGCCCCTCAGTAACCAGGGAAACCCTGATTTAGCTTCCTGACCATGAATAGTAAATTAGAAGAGGACACAGCCTCAGGCTGAGGGTAAAGGAAATCTTGATTGACAGCACACAATCCTTCGGAGTCTCGCTAGCCATTGCTTTCATCATGGGCTTTGGAACTGCTAAAGGTTGTTTGTTTTTTTGTTTGTTTGTTTTTAATGTATACTAAATATGGGTCAGGAATGGTCTTGGGTTTTCTTGGCCTCATGAGAAATTTAGCATTTTACTCTTTGTTATAGTGAGACATAATTTTTTTTCTTTTGGGTATATCATTATACCCAGAAGTTATACTTTATCATTGAGTGAATTTGCCTTGCTGCAAACGAATAGATATCATGGCAAAAATGAAGATTCGAAAGTTGATTCCAAACTCAAAAGTTTCCTTGCAGAGAAAATACTCCTAACAAAATAAAAGTCAATAAAGTAACATAGCAACAATTGAGGTAAATGTTTCTCAGTGTGCTGGACCTGCATCTATGCTGTCCTCTTGCTCATTGGATGGCACGTTCTGACCCAGGAAAGACCCCATATCTGGCACATTCGTGGCGCTGGGAAACAAAATAGAATGTTATGACTCACCTGCCTCAGAAAGAGCTCATGTTGCAATGGGGCAGCATTATGTAAACTGCTAGCAGGAGAGAGGCGGTATAATGCCTGCAGGCCAGGGGCTTCTGAGCAGGTGGCCTGTGAACTAGGGCTCCACAGGTGCCTGGGAAAGGCCCAGGGCTACCTGGTGTGGTCTGGGAACTGAAGGGAAGGCCTTGTGGTCAGGGAGAAGGAAGCACCAGGTGAGAGGCTGTGCGTGTGCTGCTCTGACCTCCCTGAGTCTAGGCGAGGTTTCCTCACTAGGTCCGAGGTCCTGAGTGCTTTTGCTGCATCTGCCTGGCAGCACACACAGTATGCTGCCCTCTGGTGGGATTTTTTTCTCTGTGATCCCAGGGCTGGAGCCCTTAGATCTTTCCAGTGTCTCTCCAGCCGCTAGAGAACCAAGGGCACTAGTAGGAGGGCAACTGTCAGCCTCCCTCTCACAACTGATCACTGGGGCATAGAAGGAACTAGAAGGGTGCCTACCGTCTACCTCAGAGACAGGAACAAGGGTGACTCTCTTAGCGTTCCAAGGAGCCCCCACATCACTGTGTGTGGTCCAGCTCACACCTGTTGGACTGGATCACGCCAGTGTTTCAAGTTAGTGGCCGGCTGCCTGCATGGGCAAGCCTTGGACTTTGCTGAATCCCAGTTGGGACTTCACCCTTGCCGGCCCTCTGTCAGCTGAGAGCTCTCCAGAGAACTGCCTTTAATTTGTCAGGGAGGGTCTGTGGAATGTCTTGGGTTGAGAAGTCCCCCCCATTCAGGGGATTGGGAGAAGGCTGCAGGCACTGGGTGATGTCCCTGTTCCCTCTGACTCTCACCCGAAGCAAGGACACTGTTGTACCCAGGTGTTCTGGGTGGGTGTTGTGTCTAGCAGGGCTTTTAAATTCTACTATTTTATTTTTAATTTATTTATTTTATGTTTGGGTGTTTTGTCTGTATGTATATTTATGCACCACATGCCTGCCTGGTGCCAGAGGAAGACAGAAGAGGGTGTCAGATTGCCCAGAATCCGGAGTTACAGATAGTTGTCAGTCACTATGTGGGTGCTAAGAATCGAACCAGGGCCTTCTGGAAGAGTGTCAAGTGCTTTTAACTACAGAGCCATCTCTCTATCACCTTTAACGGGACTTTAATATTTGCTTGTTTGTGTGTGTGAGTGTGTGTGTGTGTGTGAGAGAGAGAGAGAGAGAGAGAGAGAGAGAGAGAGAGAGAATCAATAGCTTTTAACCACTGAGCCATCTCTCTGTCCCCTTTAACAGGGATTTAATGTTTGCTAAAGTGTCTGTGTGTCTGTAAGGGGGGGGAGAGATCGTCCTTGTGTGGATTCTTGGCTCACTTTTAGATGGCATGAAACTGACAGCCAGACCCTGTAACCGATACAACCCCCATATTGTGTCTGTTTCCCTGGATCCCTTAATGTGTCCTTAAAGGACAAGAGTCTACTGTGGGGACATGGCAGAGAGATGGGAGAGGGTACCTTACCTCTTGAAGTAGAGACATCTGTGAGGGCCACAGACTCAGGGCAGCTGGAGCCAGGAAGCCTCATCTTGAGGGACTAGCTTATAGGCACTAAGGCCTATAAGGCCCAGAACATGGCATTTCTCAAAAGAAGCTAGAAATAGAAAATGCTGTTGAGTTCTCAAATTTCACCCTCAAACACAATGTGGTCCTCCCAGTGCTGAAGTAACTGTCCCCCTGGCCTAAGGCCAACCAGTCGGTCACTCTGCCCAACTTCTTTATTTAGCGTGTTTGCACCACTTAATTCCATCAATAACCCAGAACCCAACTACCGCTGGTTCTGCAGCTTCAGATCCAAGCACCCTAAATTCATGAACACTCCAACAATACCCAGCACTTAGGAGCCTAAGACAGGAGAACTTTGAGTCAAGGCCAGCATGAGCTACATGAACTCCTGGCCCAAAAGGCAAAAACAAGTTCCAGAAAATTCCAGAAGATTAAACTTGAATCTGCTTTAGACCAAGTACTTTGCAGAGTCCATGTACCTAAAGTATATAATGTGTTCATTCCATATCATAAGTAGCCTGGAGATTATTTAAAATAGACAGGTACAGTTCATATGCAAATACTATACCATTTTTTTGGGAAAGACTTGAGCATTCTCGGATTGGAGTTGGGCATGTCCTGGAGTCTCAGAATTCCATGGGCATGGAGGAACAGCTGTAATTTGTAGGTACTGTGTGAGTGTTTACAGTTTCCCCAGAAACACATTCACTTCTATGAGCCGTGCTTTCCCATGGAGAACTCTGAAGGGCATGAAACTATACTACATTATTAAGTTCAAGACTAGGAAAAAAAACCATTAAAATGTGCTTTGTTTTGTTACATTTACAGTCTAGGAAGGAAGGGATGCCACTTGGCAGGCAGGCATTCGTATCTGTGACTAGAGGACCAAGAGAGGCCTGAGCACTGCGGAACCTGGGTCCTGCTGTGCCCCTTGCAAATGAAGTCCAGCACCAGGAGGGCAGGTCCCCCCCCATCAGGTTTCCCCTGGCTCCTCACACTGCACTTCTTGTGTGGGCTTTTACAATGAAGGCACAGAAAAGAAGAAGATGAGGGAGGGTGGGATGAGCTATCAAGCTATTTTTTAACCTTGAATGTCATCAGTCAGAAAAATTTGAGCTGGACAGTCATTTTGGAGCTTTGGCGTTTGTTTGTTGAGGCGAGGACTCCTGTGTGGGCTATAGTTCAGGAAGACACTGAACTTCTGATCCTTTTGCCTCCACCTCCCCAGTCATGAGCCTTTGAGAAACACTGCTTTTCCTAGTTAATTTGACCGTGAACCTTCCTCTCAGGCATCTCACAGTTTTCCTTTTGTTCTTTTTATTTTGTTTGAGTCTCCATCAAGAAAGATATTCAGTGATTCTTATTTTCCTGTTAGCTAGCACAATTCAGACCTTTTGCTATTTCTGCCAGCAAAGTGCAGCCATTCTGATGGCAGTGCTAATTGATAAGATTTTGGCAGAAAGTGCAGCTCAGTCCACATAATTAAGGAAAGCAGTCCCAAGAGGAGGTGGAGGTGCAGCCTCCACCATAGCTCTACAGACAGAGTCTCCACCTGGCGCTCCTCAGTTCCTCTCTGGTGATACCAAGACAGCCTGGCTTTTCTACTTGGCTTGGGAGCATGTCTGACTTAGTGATGGATGCTGGTTTTGGTGGTGCTACCATGTACAAAGGCCTGTGAGAGTAGTCAGGACTGATGCCACATCCTTTGAAGATAAGCTTGGCTTCCTAGAGAGTTGGTGAGGCTGGCTAGGTATCCCACTTGACAGCGGGGCTACTATCAGGCGTTCCAGCTGGCATCTCCCAGTCTTACATTCGGATTCTCCCTTTCTCTCTCCATCACTTATCAGGATGGCGCATATGTGCTGAAATATTAAAGACTCCAACTTGACTCATTGTTTCACAGATAGTCTGAGTGCTTAGCAAAGACCCAAAAGAAGGGGAAAGAAACAAAAACAGTATCCCCTACTCCCTAAGGTAAAGGAAAAGCTTAGACTTAATTAACTGAGTTAAGGAATAAGAGTTCTATCCTTTGGAACATTTCCCTAAATATTTTATGCACATGCAAATAAATATGAAGCCATAGTGCTGCAGTTTGGATTCCAAATGTCCCTCAATAGCCTCATGTGTGAAAGACGTAGTGTCCAGCCCATGGTGCTATGGGAGGCAGTCAGTCCTTGAAGGAGGAAGTTAAGTCATTGGGGATGTGCCCTAGGAAAGGGATATTGGAACCCCGACCACATCCCCTTCCTCCTTCATTGGCTGTGATGAGTGCAGCCCCCTTTGCTACATCTCTTCATGAAATATTGATTCATCAGAGTTCAAAACCACATGGTCAATCCCAGCAATGGGAAACTCATAAGCCTAAACTAACAAATTCCCTTCAGACTGTCCGTCTTAAAGGAATGGATTTTTTTTAATGCATTTTCCACCATCCTCACTTGTGTATGCTCTGACACACCAGGCGGTGGTGGCACACGCCTTTCTTTACTCCCAGTACTTGGGAGGCAGAGACAGACAGGAGGATCTCTGTGAGTTCAAGGCCAGTCTGGTCTACAGGAGCTAATTTCAGGACAGGCTCCAAAGCTACAGAGAAACCCTGTTTTCAAAAAAACCAAAAAGAAGGGAAAAAAGAAAAGAAAAGAAAAGAAAAGAAAAGAAAAGAAAGCAGCAGCTTCCAGTCTTTGACAGCAAATGAATGCTTTTCCTAGACTGTCTTCCTGTGTTCCGGGGTGTGAACGTCAGAAGTCAGAAGTAGTAATTGGCTCTTATTAGCAGACTCCCTTCATGGCCTGAAATGCCCTAATGAAAGTAACACACCGACAAACACCCACTCAGTTTTAAAGGGTAAATTAAGGGGTGAATTTCGACGCATCGTCTTCGGAGGAGCCAGGCTGAGGCTAGCAGCGCCCTTTACTATTCCCGCTGCTCTGAAATCACGTGAGCTGGATGAGAACACTCAAACCCCAATGTTGAGGTAACCCTGCCCCCCAGAGCGGAGGGGAAAGTGCTGCTGAGCCAAGCACACACAGACCCTGGTCAGGGCTGGTGGGGTGGCCCTGCTCTGGCTCCTAGAGGGTGCAGTGTGTTGAAACTATCATCATCTTACTGCCTAGCAAACCTTGAGCTGTTTCCCTCCTGTCTAGCTGCAGTGACTGAGCCTTTGACCAGCAACTCCCCAGGCCCTACCCACCCACAACCTCTGGTGATCCTCAGTCTACCCCCAGTGTCTATGCGGTCAGTGCTTTTAGATTCTACCCACAGGTGAGATCATGCAGTAGGGTAAGATGAGTTCTGAAGAAAGTAGAAAAATGGCTATTAAGGGCTGCCCCACAAATACTGTATATGAAGTCATGAAGTCATGTGTTGTTAATGAGCTTTCCACTCTGTGTGTGTGTGTGTGTGTGTGTGTTTCAAAACATTTTGTTGTATAGGATAAAGACACATAGTGTTAGTTGTCAATTTAAAATATAGAAGCACTGGGCATAATGGCACATGCATTTAATCTCAGCACTCAGGAGGCAGAGGCCAGATTGATCTAAATAGTAAATTCAGGGCTAGCCTGGGCTATGTAGTGAGACCCTGTCTCTTCAAATAGCCTGTGTGTGTTAAGGGCTGACTGGCATTGCCGCTGGCATCAAGTATAGGAGCCCAGCTCTACTGTTCCTGTGATGTCTTTCTCATGCTGCTTAACTAAAGCTTTATTTCCCCATTTTCTCAGAATATAGTGTGTGTGTATATATGTGTACAGTCTGTGCCTGTATATGTGGGTTCAATTGTGGAGCCAGAGGTTGGCATTGGGCTGTCTTCCTCTATTGCCCATCACATTATTTTTGTTTAGACAGGGTCTCTCGCAGAACAAGACCATCAACAGTTGGCTACACGACCTAGCTAAGAGGATCTAGGGATCTGCCTGTCTCTGTCCCCAGCACTGGGGTTCTCAGTGTGTGCTGCTATGCCCACCTTTTTACATGAGCACTGTGAGTCCAAACCCAGGTCCTCTTGCTTGTGTAAGAACCCATCTCTGCGGCCTGAGTAACTGCAGGTTTTACAGAAGATCCTCCTCGATCACATCATCTGGTCTTGAGGGTTCAAGAACTCTGCAGTGTTTACACAGTTCACACTCCATTCATGAACTCTAGTACATACACTGATACACTCGAGCACAAAGGTGTCAGCCAGCTCTACTGCTGAGCAAAATGTTTGTGAAGATCAGTTTATAAAGAGAGAAGGCTTATTTGGACTCCTAGTTTTAGAGATGCCTGTTCATGATTGCTTATCCCTTTGGTACGATAAAGAGGCCGCAATATTAAAAATTAAAATCTAAAATGAATTAGGGTTCAGTCAACAGGGTAGGGAGGCAGGCATCCTATAGAAAAGGGGAAAATCGTTTTCAGGGTTTATATAGAGAGGGAATCATTGCATCTGAAAATAAAGATCCTTTGGCTTATTCCTTCCTGTTTGTATTCCTTCATTTCCTTTCTTTGTCTTGGTGGCCTTGGTAACATTTGAAGGTACTGTGTTGAGTAAGTGTGGAGAAAGGAGAGCTCATGTCTTGGTAACATTTGAAGGTACTGTGTTGAGTAAGTGTGGAGACAGGAGAGCTCATGTCTTGATTTGAGCGGGAAAGCCTCAAGTTTTCGCACATGATGCAATGTGTCTGTAGGTGCGTCACACATAGTCCTTACTGTATTGAGATGTGTTTCATTTTTCTCCATCACTTCAGAGGTCTCTTCATGAACTTATGCCAGGTTTCATCAAGGGCCTTTTCTGTGTCTATTGAGAGTCTAATGTGATTTCTATGCTTGGGTCCGTTTGTGTGATCTATTACCTGTATTGATCTGTGTTTATTCCTGAACCTCTGGGATAAGGCCAATTTGATCATGGTAAATGATCTTTTTGTTGTGCTCTTGCATTTGGTTTACAAGTATTTTATTGAAGATTTTTGCATCTATGTTCAGTACAGAGATTGACCTGTAATTTTATTATCCCCTTTAAAATGTTTTTTATTTGATTTGGTACCTGGCTAATTCTAGCTGTCTATTTTGTGGACTAGTTTGAGAATTATTGGTGTTAGTTTTGCTTCAAAAGTCTGACAGAATTCAGCAGTGGCTCCATCTGGGCCTAGATTTTGTTTTCAGTTGGGAGGTTGTTTTAATTGCTGCTTCAGTGTGAATATTTGCTCTAGGTCTCTTTAAGTAATTTATTTCATCTTAGTTTAATTTTGGTAGGTTATATGCATCTAAAGATTCCTTCATTTCTTTTAGATTATCGAAGATAGTGGAGCGAACATGAGTTAACCCATCTAGTAGAGCGGATAAGCCAATGAAGAATAGGAAACACCAAACACTACAAAATCAACAAAGTGACCTGAATGAATACATATCATTCAGTATTAACTCTGATTATTAATGGTTACAATTTCCCACTCAGAAGACACAAGCTATCAGATTCAGTTATACAATGGGATCCATTTATTGTTATATATGTGAGACATACCTCAGCATCACAAACGGATGCAGCCTCGGGTTGAAGGGGTGAGAAAAGGTATTCTAAACAGATGTTCATAGGAAACGGCAAGTGTGGCACTATTCCAATATCTGCCAAAATGGACTTCAGACCAAAACTAGTCAGAAGAGAGGAAAATCATTTCACATGGATTAGAAGAACAATCCATCAAGATGGCATTACAGCTTCAAACGTGTATACAACAGACACGAACACACCCAGTTTCACAGAGGAAATGGTACTAGTGGTAAAAGCCCATTATTAACACAGTAACAGTGGGTCTTGGAAGACGAGCTGAGGACACAAGTTTGTCCTTTCCTTTAGATGCATAGCTATGATGCACCCCGAGCCCCTCTCTAATCTAGTAAATCTTCCAAGTTCTGGAAAAGTCCAGATGGCACAGAGTGGCTCATAGGATTCCTAGTGACTGAGTAAGCACCCTGTGCCTGGCTTGCATGCCATGGGTGGTCACATGTCCCTAAAAAGGCTCCCCTGATTTAGCACTAATCAACCCACAGTAAGAAACTACAGGAAATATGCCACATGGTTGCTTTTCTCTCTTTCCTTGTGACTCTATCAGTACCAGTCAAGTCCCACTGTCAAGTCTGTGTTACACTATAACCTTGGGCAGGGAGGTGGGTGTGGCTGGGTCAGAACCACGTCAGCAGGACTTGTGAGCCTGGCTGTATTTGACTTCAGCTTCTGTGCTGTGCTTTTGTGTGATTTAGTTTGTAGCATGGGTTCTACTTCATAGGTCAGGCTCTGTGAACTCATTGCTCTTCTGGCTCTGCCAGCCCAGTTCAGGAACCGCAAGTGCAGACCACCAACCTGGCTCAAAAGTTCACCTTTTATTTTTTTAATTATTGTTTTATGTGCATGGGTGTTTTGCCTGCATGTGTATACCATACACATACCTGGTACCCACAGAGGCCAGACGAGGATGTCAAATCTCATAGAACTGAAATTACAGGCTGTTATTAGCTGCAGTATGGGTGTTAGAAATCAACCCCCAGTACTCTAAAAGAGGAGCCAGTACTTGGAACCTCTGAGCCATCTCTCCAGCTCCCAAAGTCCATCTTTAAAAAAAAAAGCCCCTCTTATCTGTGGGCTCTACTGTGCTGGCTCAATCAGCTCTGCTTTTACATTGCAGTGGGATGGGGTGTCTAATGTTCAATGGGTAGTGAGAGATGAGTGTAGTTTATTCTCAACCATCTCATGAACGTGGAACAAAGCATTACATAATCTTAGCTCCTTACACCTCTGTGCTTGTCATTGGCACTGAAATAGCTCATGCAAAAGCCAAAACTGTTTCTGCACTGCAGGGTAATCCTGGGGAAAGGAAGGCAGGTTGGTTTAGCTGAAAAGCATATTTTTTTTTTCACTCCAAAGTACCCTCAAGTGGCCCCAGGAAAGGGACAGCCAAATAAATCTTTTCCATCAGTTATTTCACTGAATTTGTGATTAATTCCAAGAAGAATTCGGGAAAGCTCCTGATTAGTTCCCTGACCCTGACATCTGGGTGTGCAAGCAGCTGACAGATTTATTTCAAGAGTGCCCCTTGGCGTTGGGGGTCACTGGAAAAGACACAGCACAGCTTTGCAAATGAAACCACAGTAATTCTTTGTGAATCTCTTCGGAGCATTTAAAAGCTAACCTGCCCCCTTATTTATGGTCCATCAGCCTGTCTGGGAGTAGAAAGGGCTTACACAACAGAAAGAAGGATGCTCCACCTCTGCCGTCCTCTGATAGAAGCACAAATGAACTAGATATGTGACCTTCGGGTGCTGCTGAAAGGACAGGTGGGGGGGGGTGAGACTGAACCTGGGAGCCGAGTTATTAGCCCAGGGGAGGCAAGGCAGGGCAGGAGAGACAGAGGCCAGCGAGAGTGAACTGTTGGCTCACAGAGGGCATGCCAAAGTCACAACATCAAGGATTTTCACTTTATGTCAGTTGAAAGCATACCTACACTTGTGTTTGCCATTCAATATTCAATAGATTACGTGGGGCAGCAAAGCCGTGACTTTGTGTTCAGCTATGCCCAGTTGCAGCTCATGTGAGCATTCTGAGCATGCTTGAGGTAGGTGAGGCTGAGTTGTGTGAGTCAGTAGGCTCAGTGCAGAAATCCGTTTGTGGCTTGTCTGTGTTCTTAACTACAGTAGTTTGTTGGGATATAACTGTCACCTGTTGAAGGTCACAGAGTGCTCAGAGTATCATTTAACCACATAATTTTCTGGGACCCTGCTAAAGATCAGAAAGAGTCAATGTCATATACTAGTGCTATTGTCATCATTATTTTAATAATGAATAAGTCTGTGAAAACCAGATATTAATTTTCAGTTGTGGCAGAAAGCACCCTTTGTAGCACAGATAATAAAAACCCACAGATAGCTATAGAGGCAGTAAGCTACTAGAGAGACTTTTTACCTCTACCAATGCTCAGACCTAAGGGGTGATCCTCAATCTGCCTAGACTGTACTGGGTTTCTACCAAACCTCAGACTCCACACTCCAGTGAGTTCCTGTCTCTTCCCTCTTATGTTCCTCTCTCTGCCTCCCTAGGGCTGGGATTAAAGGTGTGAGCCACCACCCACCTGGATCTGTTTCTGGATCGATCTTGTGTAGCCCAGGGTAACCTTGAACTCACAGAGCTCCGTCTGCCTGTGTCTCCCGAGTCCTAGGATTAAAGGTGTGTGCCACCACTCCGTGGCTTCTAGTGGCTTAACTTTGCACTCTGAACTTCGGGCAAGCTTTATTTATTAAAATACAAATTAAATATCACTACAGCACATCTTAAAATTTCCTACCTTAACCATGTGTACAAAATCATGAAGCCCATTTTCTGCTTCTTTACACATTTCCCGTCTTGAAAAACTAGAACTCTCCCTCCTCCTTCCTGCCCCACCTAGCAGGATCCCACAGTGGCCGCCCTCCTGCAACTGTTGTTCCTTTCACCCAGTGTATGCACCAAGTGGACTTGCTGGATACACGGTGATTCCAATTTAAGAAGGAATGCTGCATTGTTTCCCACAGAGGCCACACCATTTTTGCCTTCTTGCCAGTAATATACAAGGAAATGTACAAGAGAAGTCTAATTTCTATACATTCTTGCCAAAACTTTAAGCATCTTTTGTTTTATATATATATATATATATATATATATATAAAACATATTTACATCTAACTGTATGTTAAACATTGAGCAATGCCCTGTATCCCCTGACCAACTCTTCCCCTTCCCGCTTGTTTCCTTTGTTCCATACGGTTTCGTTTCTACTTTAATTGATCTGCATGCATCTATGTGAGATCTAGGGACCACAAACAAAAGGAAATGTGGTATTGTGCGGCTGACTGCCTTCGTTTAAGGTGACGATATTTCGTTGCCTCTGATTTCCTGAAAAATTGCCCAATTTCATTCTCCCTTACCTGTGAATGAAATTCTACTGAATATGCACATTGCCTTATCTTTATGCACTGCTCTGTTGTTGGCATCTAGGTTGGTTCCTTAACACAGCTACTGGGAGCAGTGCACCTTTGCCCACTGACCCCCAAGCATGTGTGTGACTGGCTGACTCCGAGTCTTTCAGGTAGACAGACGGGGGTGGAATAGCTGGATCATGGACTGGGTCTGTTTTCAGTGTTTTTGAGGCTTCCCATAGTGACTTCCATAGTATCTGCATTAGTTCACACCACCACCAAGCTCACTCCTAGTAAGTAGACTACTTTTTCCCTACAGCAGACTGAAATGCCATTGTTCCTATATCACACTCTGTTAGGTCATTGTTTCTCTTCCTGACACTCTTACTGGTCTCTATTTTAAAACCATTATATTAGTGTTTTGATTTCAGCACCTCTAACATGAGATTGATAGCCACCCCTCCCATGGTTATCCTTTGTAAAGAACATTCTGGGTAATTCTTGCATGTATGATTTTTCTATAAAATCGCTAAAGTACCATCTTCCAATCAGCCTGCAGCATTGGGATTCTGATTGAACACCCAGCACACTGCCATGTCTTTCTTGGGAAGGCTCACATCTGGAGGGTTTGCAGCTCTCTCCATCCAGGAGCCAGCTGTTTACCTGCCTTGGTTCTCCAATATAACAATACTTGCTGTTTATCTGTGAGAACTTTTAAGAAACATAACTTTTCTCCTGTTCTTAATTGGCTTAAAGTGATACCTGCTTCTTCAGTCTATTGAAATCATGCGCCATTTTACCAATATATTTACTGAAGGTGAGAATACAATTAATGTAGCCACTCTGTAAAACAGGGTAGGAGTTCTGCAAAAATGAAATCGAACTGTCATGTGATCTGGCTACCCTACTTCTTGGTCTGTGCCCAAAGGATATGAACTTTGTGTGCTGGAAGGATGGCGGCACACACAGGTGGGTTCATTGCTTCTCCTCATAGCAAAACTATGGAAACAACATGAAAGCCCATTGTTAGATCAATGGTTAGATCCCGTTGTACTTGTAAGCCCTTAAAAGATGGAAATTCTATCATTTGTAAGTAACATGGATACTGTGCTAAGTGAAACAAGTCAGGCCCAGAAAGTCAAGCACCA
The DNA here is from genome assembly GCA_004026605.1 of Ondatra zibethicus. Taxonomy (NCBI): domain Eukaryota; kingdom Metazoa; phylum Chordata; class Mammalia; order Rodentia; family Cricetidae; genus Ondatra; species Ondatra zibethicus. The sequence goes on along the minus strand of PVIU01001186.1, from coordinate 53,514 downwards.
TATGAGCCACTTACATTGGAATCCAAATAATGACCTCATAGGAACAGAATAATCCCTGTAGTAGGAGACATGAAAGGGATGTGCTGGTCAGAAGATACACAATTTCAGTTCGATAGTGGTTCTCAACCTGTGGGTCAAGACCCCTTTGGGAGTTGAACTACCCTTTCATAGGGGTCACCTAAGACCATCAAAAGTATCAGATAGTTTACATTATGATTCATAAAAGTAGCAAAATTACAGCTATGAAGTAGCAATAAAAATTATTTTATGGTTGGGGGGTCACCACAATGTGAGGAACTGTATTAAAGGGTCATAAAATTAGGAAAGTTGAGAACCATTGAGATAGACAGAAGGAATAAGCCTTAGTGAGCTATTGTGCAGTGGTATGTATAATAAATGACAGTGTTGTATATATTTAAGAATTGCTAAAAGTAGATTTTTAAATGTTTTACCACAAAAGAATTGATTTGTGAAATGACAGATTTGTAAACTGGTGTAATGAAATTCACAGTGTAAAATCAACACTGCGCTAGAGTCCCATAGACTTATAATATATATGATTAATTTTAACAAAAAATAATAGAGACACTGAGGAATAGCAAAATTAATCCACCATAATTTCAAGACTCCCCAGAACAAAATAGCCAAATCCAGAAGGTTTCACTGGCAAATATACCAAATATTTTAAAAATTAATATCATTTCTGCATGCTATTTGAGTATATAGAAGAGAAAGTTACACTTCTTGGTTGGTTTAATGAAACTGGTATCATTCTACCAAAAGTACACAGACAATGCAGAAAAAGAGACCTGGAGATTACTCAGTAATATATGCACAGAAGTTCTTGAAAATAGCAAAAGGAAATACATATTCATGGTCCTAAATTATACACATCATTGCAAAGCCAATCAATTTAATCCACTCTTTCAACAGGACCAAGAAGGAGAGCCACATGGTTATATTAGCTGGTGCAGGAAGGACAGCTGGCAAAACTGAACGTCCTCTTGTGATTTAAAAAATAACTTATCAGTTTTAAAAAATATTGTATGAAAAAATCCATTTTCCATTAAAAAAAAAAAGAAATCGGAAGTCCCTGATCTGATCTGCAGAACTGGAAAGGAGTCGTGACTGTTCGGAAGAATTTTCTTTTATGAACTGACAGATGTGCCTAACCCGACAGCAGGTTCAGGTTCCACACAACTGTAGTAGCCTTCTCCTCACTGAATAATGTCTAAAGGAATTTAAGAAAGTGAGCTCATACTTTTAAGAAAAATATAACAAGCAAAAAAAAAATGACTTAGAAAACTAGGCCTAGGCGATGCCCTCAAGCTGGGAATGTGGCTGCGGAATCCTATAATTAACACAGTTGATGCTGGAAGAATGAATCCCTTTCCCCTGAAATGCAGAATTCTCACAGGTCTTACTCAGCATGGACACAGAGATGGAAGTTCCAGCCTATGTAGTCAGACAAGAAAATAAAATTACAGGCATACAGATCGCAAAGGAAAATGTAAAATCAACTCGATTTAGATGGCATTGATGTCTTCGTGTAAAATCACAATGAAAGTTTTTAAAGGACAGCAAACAATGCAAATAGATAACACCAAAAAAGAGCTAACACATGGGTTTGGAAAGGTTACAGGACATGTTGAAACACACAATTCGATGTATTGGTCTACCTTGGGAATGAGAAAGAAGACACTGAAATGTAAAATGAAGTATCATTTCTCCGTATAAATCTAACAAAGCATGTGTCAGGCTCATCCACTGAAAACTCTGAAACAGTAGTGAAATAAATCAAGAGAAGTGGAGGAACGTGCCCTATTCTTGAATCAAACATAACATAAAAATCAGTGTCCATTCTTCCTAAATTGATGTGCAGGGTTATTTGACTCCTATCAAAATCCCAGCAAGAATTTTTATAGACACTGACAGTCATATTCTAAGACATATAAAGGAGTAAGAGGAGGAAATAAAATGGGAGAAAAGAATAAAATGGGGAGAAAACTTCTTTTCCATTTCTGGATTATAGCTGCAGTAATCAAGACTGTGTGTGATAGAGACAGACAGACAGACCAGTGAAGCCAGAAGTGGATTCACATGGATCTGAAGCAATGCAGAGGAGAAGGCCTTGCCACAGGAATTAGATCAGTTAGACATCTCTAGGCAAAAATCATCAGCCTCAACCAAAGTCTTGCATCTTATAGAAAAATTAACTATAAAAGTCTTGTGCATCAAAAAATAGTGATAAAAATATAAGGCCATTAGAGAAAATCAGCAGAGCATCATTAGCATCTAGGGCTCAGAAAAAGCTCTTACATTAATGATTGGAACGTAAGAGTAAACGTTTGGACATCACCAAAACTGAAAACTTTTGCCCTACAGTAATTGTGTTAGGAGGATGAAAGGAGCAATTTGATACTATGAGAAACTGTGGGATTTGCAAGCCACATATTTAACAGAACCATGTTTGTGTGTACTGGCTCTTGGAGTCTGAAGTTATAACGGTTTTATTACGCTGTGTTTGGTGCGCCAAAAGGACTGAGAATCTGTCATATGAGCCTGCCCCAGTGGCTTTGGCGAGCTTGTTTCCCTTTTTTGGAATAGATTCCAGAGCCTCTGTCTCCTGCTTCAGTGTGACTTGCTTGGTCCCAGAGATGGTCTGTTTGTTCTTTTCTCATTGCTTTAGAATTTCCTTTATCTCTTGCCTGTGTGCATTCTTCTTGGCTTAGTTTCTCATTTTGGTGAACGTTTCCCTTCATTACTTATTTTTGCCAAAATTATAAAGCCGGAATATGAAAGTTAAGGACACTGGCACCGTTCTGGTGGCATGTAAATTGGTTAGAACACACACACACACACATACACACACTGTGGAAATTTTCCTGAATGATCTACTACAAAGACCCCTAGAGGCCCAGTAGCTCCATTTAGAAGTCTATTTATCCTCAGATGAAATGCTGTGTGTGTGACCTGGAACACAAACGCAGGATGGCGTAGCAGCTTTGCCCTTAACTGATGTCTTAGTTAGGTTTCTGTTGCTGTGGAGAGACACCACGGCCACAGCAACTCTTATAAAGAAAACATTTAATTGGGATGGCTCGCATACAGTTTCAGAGGTTCAGTCCATTATCGTCATGGGGAACATGGCGGCATGCAGGCAGATGCGATGCTGGAGGAGCTGAGAGCTCTACATCTTGCATGCAACAGGAAGTTGAGTGACCGGCATGCTGAGGGAAGCTCAAGCCAAAGGGGCATCAAAGCCCACCCCCACAGTGGCATACTTGTCTAACAAGGCCACACCTCCTAATAGTACCACTCCCTTTGTAGGTCATTTTCTTTCAAACCACCACAACTACCAAGCACTGGGAACAACTCAAATGTCTATCAATAGGTTAGGCATAAAAATAGAATGTATTCATGCCATTTAATATGATGCCAATAAGCATCACTCACCTGCATCTAAATATAGTAACACTCTCAGAGTGCATAAAATTAGTGAAATTAACCAAAGTGTCATTGGTAAAAATATACAGACTGAAGCATGCAAGTGATCCCCAAAACAAGGAGGGAGGTGATGAGCTTCCTGGGCAGAGAAGAGGAGGCCTGCATGGGTTTGCCTTGAACACAAAATGAATGGTAAAGAAAATGGGCAAGGTTGAAGACCCCTTCTCCTAAAATGTGATGCTATCTTATGACACACCCCACAGACACAGTGTCTGAGTCCAGCATCACCTAGGGAGAATTGGTGAAGATGCAGGTGAGCTTGAATGCTTATGCCCTTTGTTGGTAGAGGTTTCATTTGGATAATTTGAAAACTATTAGCCTTCTCTTAATAATGTCATGTATGCTTGTACCAATGGGGAAAAAAGATATATAGCTATACTCTATGAATCTCCTGCTGAGGCCTGGGGTGGGGCCTTTCAGTTCCCCAGAATTTAGTCTTGTCTCTTTGGAAGGTAATTAGTTCTGGAAGGAGGGTGCGGAATCACAAAGCCTAGGTAGGAAAGTTGAGGCTCAGAGCTCCCATCCAATCCCTTTTGCTCACATTGGCCAGTGAGAGCAAGTCACAAAGTCCCCCAGCCCCCAGTCTTGAGGGTGTCCTGGGATGCATCTGAAGCTGTTCTCCGGTGAATTGATGTGGAGATGCTTGGGATACAAGCTTGCACACGAGGAAAGCAAAGGCGTAAAGGAAGAAACACTGTGGAGAAACACTTAGAAGCCTAGGTAAGCAGTGTGGCAGGAGAGTTACAGGAACTCAGGAAAAGAGCTTAGTGTGGGTGTTGTCAAGGGACACAGCTCAAATGGAAAGGCAACTTGACGGCTAGAGACCAGAGCTCCCTACCTGCAGGGGGCATGCCTTGTAGGAAGAACCAGCCCCTGATGAATCCCTGCACATTCTTTAGCTCTGCGGATGTGGTGGATATGTCCTGCCCACATCCAGTGATTAGGAATGACAGGCATGATACATGGATGCCTATGGCACCATCCTTTGCAGTACATCATACGATGAAAACTCATTTGTTACAGTTACAACAGGCCAATATTTGTCTGAAAATAACATGGGCACTTTGAGTCACCTGGTGTGAAGCATTTGTCAGGATTTATTGGAAGTGGGCACCTGCTAGTCTGAGGAAAAGAATCTGTTTCATGTTACATCAGCTTTGAATAAAATCCCACAGGTTTAAGTGAATGTTTTCTGTTTAGGCATTTTATATCCAGGTTTGCTTATCTTTTATTTTTAAAATCCCATTTCTGCTCAGGCACTGGTAAATCTGTTCTTTCTCTTGTAGCTGAGAATCTCATACCTTTTTTCCTGCTTTGCCACTGTTGTTCAAAGTTCTGTGAATGCATTTGTTTCCTCCCATGGCCCTTAATTTTCTGAGCTATTTTAATTTATCCAGAATCCCCTGACAGTGACCTTTCATGTAGTATGACAATAAGCTGTAACTCCAGGGAGACAAAACGACTGTTAGGTAGAGGTGGGGACGGGAAACCTCACCCAGCCTTGAAGATTAAGATGGGCTGCACACTGATGGATGTCATACCCCAGAGCATACTTCAGAGGCCAAATGCTACGCTAATGCGAGACTTGTCTGTGTTCCTGTTTAGATAAAGTTCGACAGCGTGGAAGTGTGTGTCTGCTGTGAGCTGCAGCACCACTCATCCGGCTGCAGCAACCTCGGGGAGACACTGAAGCTGAACCCGCTGCAGGAGAACTGCAACGCTGTGCGGCTGACCTTGAAGGTGAGGCTGGGAGGTACCTGGCACACAGCCCTTCCCTCTGCTGGAGACAGGAAGGAAGATTTATTAGCATAGCGAATCCTTTCAGCTCGTGACTCATCCAGGTGGTTGGATGCTGAGGATCATCCTTTCTGGAAAAGTATTTTAAAGCCTTGTAGATTGTCCTTTGGAAGCTCTGATTTCTGGGTCCCTGTTTCCATCTTTGCCAGGTCATTTTCCTGCCTCTGACAAATGAAAGCAGGGTAAGAATGGCTGCAAGAACTCTTCACAGATGAGCTTACCATGGTTACAGTCTCTGCTGTGACTCCAGCAAGGTCTACACGGTGATTCGTTTGACTTTTAAAATGATATGTAGGGCTGGTGAGATGGCTCGGTGGGTACAGACCCTTGACATCAAGTTAGTGACCTGAGTTAGAACCCCAGAGCCCACATGGAAGGAGGAAAGAACTGACCCCAGAATACTGTCTTCTTTCCTCCTCACACATAGCGGCATGCTCATGCTTCCAATATATAAACGACAAATAAATAAACAAACAAGCAAATGTAACTAAATGATAAAGGAAGGAATCTTATAATCTCCCATGGTTCTTACATAAAGCGTTTGATCCTTTTTAAAAGGAGTATATTGTCTGGGCACAATGACGATCCTTTAATCCCAGCACTCCAGAGGCAGGTGAGTTTAAGGCCAGCCTGATCTGCGTGAAGAGTTCCAGGCCAGCCAGGGCCAGACAGTGAGACCTGTCTCAAAGAGAAAGTGGGGAGGGCCCATGGAAATGCTATCTATGTTATCTTCCCCCCGTCTGTCTTCTTTCAAGGGCTATTTTACTGAAAACCCAAGTGGCTGCTTAAAAATACAGCCAACCCAGGCCTTTTCTTGGCCTGAACAGAAGTGGCTGAAATGTTTTGAAAGCTGTGCTGCCATCAAAGGACCTCTTTGTTGGTGGTGAGACTGTTTACAGTGGAGAGCTCTGGCCTATGGCAGGAAGCGACTTATGTGGACCACAGGCTCCAAAGACAGATGCCTCCAACCTGGGAAGAAGAAGGACGGTGGCCACACGGGATGTACCCATGCTTAGTCTGGAGGCAGTTTCCCCAATACCTGCTCTGTCCACTTAGGGAAATGGGCCAAGGTCTGGCTCCTAGTACCCACCAAAGTGACAGCCTGTGAGAATGGGGGAAGCCAGAGCTGCAGATTCACAGGGATGCTTCTCTGGTACCGACTATTTCTTGTGGCCTTCCATTACATATCTTCATAGTCCACACATCTCATATGCTGGGGTCTGCTCAGGAGCAGTGCCCAGTGCCTGCATGGCCATTCATAGCCCACCGCACTGGGGAGTGAATGGACTTGGCTTACTCTAAGATCTCTTTCTGATATCGTCTAAGTTAGTGCTTGAGCCCAGGTATGCTTTCTCTCTGCATGTAAAGAACATAATCAGACCATAGGTAACTACAGAGACAGTATGACCACCACCTCCTGGAAAAGCCAGCAAGCCTCCAGGACATCTCAGGCTCTGGGGACCACTTGTGTGTGTCACTTTATGGCACTAAAAAAATATCCAAGTAATCTACTTAGAAGAGGAAAGGTTTAGTTTGTTGTATAGTTTTAGAGTTTCAAGTGTGTGATCAAATAATGCCTTCTGCTCTGGGCTGTGGTGAGCCTGCACAGCATGACGGGAGCGTGTCGTGCAGCAGAGCCACTTACCTCACCACAGGCAGGGGAGTGGAAGCAAAAGAGGAAAGGTCAGGTTCCCACAATCCCCCAGGAGGGTTTCTACCAGTGACCCGAGGACTCCTGAAGTCTTCCCTCCTACACCCCGAAGCTTGTAATATTTACTTCTTTTTATTTTATATGTACAAATATAAAATTGCTTGTATGTACCTGGTGACCACAGAAGCCAGAGCAGGGTGGAACAGGAATTATAAATGGTTATGAACTGCCGTGTGGGTGCTGGGAATCGAATCTGTTCCTCTATAAGAGCAGCAAGTGCTCTTAACTGCTAAGCCATCTCTCCAGCCCCAAGGATCCAGCTTCTAACAGTGAACCATTGGCAAACATTTAGCCAAACCGTCCTGCTGTTTTATAAGCTAATGGGTTATGGAGTCTTTGGTCTGCTGCCCCAAGGCCCTGGACTTCTTGGAATCTTTACTCAGTGAGACGCAAGGTCTACGTGCATAAAGCCCTCCGAGGAGATGTGAATTCAAGTTTGGGAATGATGTTTTCTCTAAGGTGCAGGCTCAAGCCTGGGGTGGCCTGGACTGTGAAGTCTCATCCTTGCGCACTGTCCCTTGATGAGAGGAGGCAATGGGAAATTTGTTTATGGAGTAGCCAAATGGAATGAGGTCGAGGACCTCAAGCCAAGGCTGGCTAGCATAGCTGACTGTTTGAACCTTGTCAAAGGCTCTTCCTCGTGTAGATGCAGATACCCCAGATACTGATAAGAGTTGAAGGCAAAAGAAAGGCTCTTCCAAACTTCTTATTGATCCTTTTTGCAAAATAAACTCAAGGCAGAAGGTATCAAAGCTGATGGCAGAAGGCTCAAGGGAGACAGGGTTGATGACCACGGTGGGAGGGTGATGATCTAGTCATAGCAGTGACTGGAATTAGGAGAAGGAGACCTTGCCCCACCCCTAATGGAGGTCTCTATAGGGAATAATGGTGCTGGGATAAGAACTTGCTTTTGCCTGAGAGCAACGAGATGGAGGCTATTGGATGCGAGTGTCTGTCTGTGGCTTATTGCTTGCTGTCTTCCAGTTTTGTTATTTTTCCGAACTTGTTTCTATTATCCTAGGTTCTTAGCATTTCCATATACATTTTAGAACAAGCTTGTCAGTTTCTATGGTGGTCCTGCTGGGATTTTGATTGAGATCATGTGGAACCCACACATTACTTTGAACAGGTCTACTTAGGTCTCCTTTTATTCCAACAGTGTTTATTATCTTCATCAGCATGTAATTTTCAGTTTATAGATCTTCACACGTTTTGAGTTATTTATCTCTTTTCCCCATTTATTGGTGCTATTTTCATAATACTTTAGAATCATCTCTTATTGTTATATCTGAATTTGATTCTTGCTACTGATCTTGTGTCCCGTGGTCTTGCTAAAGTCAGTTTCTAGCAGTAGGGACTCTTTGGTAGCTGATCCTTTGTAATGCAGAGGTCGTTTTACATCTCCTATTCTGTATTATCCATGGGTCTCTAGAGAACAGACCCAGCAGGACACTTATAGGCATAAATATAGTCAGGGGGTCTTTCTATGGGCACTGAGAAGTCTCACAACACGCTGTCCACAAGTTGAAGACCCTAGGATTCTGGCAATGAAGCTCAGTCCAAGCCAAAAGCTTCCGGATCAAGGAAACAGATTATAACCTTCAGTGGCTTGGGTCCTGGCGTTCAGAGTGCTTGGAGTCCTCTGATGTTGCAGGCAGGACATCAGGACTGAGAATGGGGACCTGACCTTCATGTTTTGTTGTGTCTGAGGCTTAGGCTGATTGGATGGTGCCCTAACCACACTGAGAATAGACTTTCCCAGTTGCTCCACTGACTTGTGGGCAGCTCTCCTTCATAGACACGCCTGGGATCAGTGCTTTACTGGTTCTCTAGGCATCCTTCATCCAGTCCATCAACACCCGAAATGACCCCTTCACACCCCAGTCTGAATGGCTCACTCACCTTCCTGACTTTTTTGCTATAATCGGGAACTTCAGGACACTGCCAAATGGAGGTGGGCAGGGGGGAGCACACATTTTTTTTCCCTGCTCCTGACATTAAACCTTATAAATACTGTTGGTTCCAAATTGCCCAGTGATTCCCATCACTGGGTAGTAAATTTCACTCCTGTCCATGAGAGGATGTTGTTGTATTTTGTCGTCCTCTTACAGCATCTATATAGGTCATCTGCTTATAGAAATCAGGCTTTCAAAAAACCAAATACCAGGTATTGTATTCCAGCAGGCAGCGGACAAACAGATAGCTAAAGCTCTGGAGTCCAACCCCATCCTACAATTTGTTTTTCAGCTTCTATAGTTTAAGCAATGGTGTTGAATTCTGTCTGTGTAACCATCAGTCGTCTCTGGATTCTGTCTGTGTGAGCATCCCTGGGTGGTCCCTAGGTCCTTGGCTACTGAAGGGAAGTTTCTATTGCAGTGTAAGCATAGGTAGAAGTGCAGCTATTGCAGACAGCCCTTAGGTCATTCTTTAGTAAATGGGCTCTTGCAGTTTAACAGGATAGCGGTGTCAATCATGTCTTGGGACATCTTTGCAAACATGCTTTGCAATCCTTTGCTTTCTTGAGATAAGAGGAAAGGGATTCAGCTGAAACAGGCAGGAGTACAAGCAGAGCTCAGGAAATTTTTTAGCACATCTTAATCTTCCAGCTCTACTTAATCCTGTGGCTCTCAGGTAGAAGCAAGGATGCCTCCCTAGTGCGGGCAGCAGCACAACAGAATACTAAACGTTTAACATATGTTCTTTGTTTCCTCTTTGATCTTACACTCTCATTGTCGGCAGTCTGATAGCATGGTGAAGGAAAGTGACTTCTCTCTGCTGAGCCAACCTGACACCCCCCCCCCAAACGCTCCTCGGTCACTTCCTTTGGTTATATTGATGGTCCTAAAACATTTTTTCATTTCTATGGCTTTTTTTTTTCATGACAGGGTCTTACAGTGTAGCTTAGGCTGGCCTTGAACTTTGGTGATCCTCCTGCCTCAGCCTTTCGACTGCTAGAAATTTCATGGATGAGCCACTTCTCCTGGCAGGCCGCTGTTCCCTATTCGTAGTACTTCCGCTAGACCGGTTCTTCGTGCTTTCATCTGTCCGGTGACTTACCTGTGTGGTCCTTTTCATTGCCCTTCTTTTCCGCTAGAGCTGGTGTTTGACTGCATTTGCTCCAAGCTGGCTCTCATATTTCTTCTTGGAGGTTCCCTCTTTCTTTTAGAATTTGGTTGGTTGCCCTGTGACCTGAAACATGAACGGACTCAACTTCAGTTGGGATTTTGCAGTACCCAGTGTCCTGTTCTAACTGTAAAGCGCTGCTTTTGCCGGTTTTCTCTATGAAGTGTATTGAATACTGTTCCAGAAGATTCTGTCTCTGCCAATATGAAATTCTTGAGAACAGCTCCCCCAGCAGTTCCATCTTAGGACATGCCATTCTCTTTTGTCTCTGAATATTTACATAGGGAAAGTCCTAGGAACCTCCTAACGTCTTTTCAGCCTTTCCAGCTGGAGAGATGGCTGAGTGACGGGAAGTACCTGCTGCTCTCACAGAGGACCTGGGTTCAGTTCCCAGCATCCACTGCAGGCTCACAACCTGCAGTAACTTCTCTTCTTGGGGACCCATGCCTCTTCTGATCTCTGCTGGCTCCTGAAGGCACACGGTGCAATACATATGCCCAGATGCATGCACATCCATGTAAACTAAAATTAATTTTAATTAATTTTAAAAATAAATTGTAACGAATTCATTAAAAATTTGTAGCTTTTCCCGCACGTTGCAAGGCTGTATTTCTCAGCTCTCTGTGGTTGCTGAGGGCACGTGAGCAAATTTATAGGTATAATTTCCAAAGCCTTGACTGCAGGGTGAGTCTTCAGAGGTCCTGCCCTCTGCCATGGAAAGTGAAATTTTTCATTGTCCTGCCCCATCAGCTGGCTCAGATCACTGCAGGAAACAGAGCCTCCTGCAACTTACTCATTGGGTGTATAATATGAATGAGAAGTAATGTTTTGTTGGGATATTTGTTACTGCAGCATGACCAAACCCACCTTGCTTCCATCTGTCTGGTCAATTACCTGTATGCTCTTACTCACTGCCCATCTTCCCCCACCCCCAGAGCTGGTATGACCGTCTTTGGGTGTAATTTCAATAGCATTTTCCATTATTAGGTCTATTAGTTTCACTAAGGCATGTCTTGATACCACATGGCCATTGGGTATATGTGTCTGCATTTTGCTCTATTTCAGACAGGTTTACTTTTTAAAGGATTTATTTTTATTATTACAAAAGAATTTCAGCATGTGTGTGTGCACATATGAGTGCAGGTACCCCTAGAATCCAAAAGAAGGCATGAGATCCATCAGTTACGGCAATTGTCAGCAACCCAATATGGGTGCTGGGAACTTGGCTTGGGTCCTCTGCAAGAGCAGCGTGATTCAGGCCCCGAACCATCTCTCCCACCCCGTACACATTTCTTTGAAGTATGCATTTGATCCCCTGCCCCCCGCCCCCAGTTCAGTGTATTTACAACAGTGGCACATTTCATGGACCATTTTTATCTATAGTTCATGACTGCCTCTTTCCTCTCATTTAAAACTGCGTTTTCCACCCCAGTTCACTGTGTTTTTCTGACATCTCTCCCTGCTGTCCCTGCATCTACTGTCTTTCCCTTTGCTTTCAGTGTGATGTTGAACTCCAGCAGCCTCCTTGTCGGTCTACATCATTTAGTCCTGGAGTCCTTGGGCCTGGGGCTTGGCACTTGAACCACAACTGCCTTCTCTCTTCATCCTGCTCTTTGCAGGCCTTCCTTAGATCTTTCTTCTGAGCAGTGTCGATGCATCAAAGCACTAAAGCAGATTCCGGACCCCTCGATGCTACCCAAGCTTGTGGTCTTTGAATAGGCTTTACTTAAGACGTCTTACTTTCTTTTCACAATTACAGATACGTCTTCCTCCGAGAGATGTATAAATCTAATCGCTTTGTCGCATTTTCTTGTAATTACCGGCACAGTCATTTTAAACACAACATTGCTGTTGAAAACTTAAGACACGCTATGATGGATGGCTTCCTCCTAGGAAGGGAGGGCTCCTCGGGGGCCCTGTGCTGCTTTGCTAGTAGTAAAGCTCTTGGGCCCTAGAACAAATCTGGGCTGTGGGGAATGGGGTCACCTTGGGCAGGACTGATCTGCACAGATGGTCATGGGAGCCCTGCTTAGCCTTTGAAGAATGCTTCTAATACCTAGTGGAGGAGGAGGCTGGAGAAATGCTTCCTTTATTGGTTTCCTCCATCTCTCTGTTTAGGTCAGCAATTATAGTGGGTTCATTGATCTTTTGTATAGTCCCATTTGAGGTCTTACTTATCTGATTAGTAACACTCCGTGTCTAAGTGTCCATATTAAATTATAGATTATCCATCCTGCGTTTCTAAGGAACTCATTTGATGCTGGCATAATCCCATATAATCAACTTGGCAGTCAAAGAGCTTTGGTTTTGGTAGTGTTTGAATGACTGGTATTGAATTAGTGAGGTTTGGTTAAATGCTATTGCCTGTGATACTGCCCTCCCTGCCCCCTGTGTGGTACATGGAGTTTACACAGGAATAATTTGCCAGCCAGGAAAAGAGCCCAGAGCTATGCCTTTGGCTGATGACGAAGGGACTTGGAATCCAGAATAAGATGCAGACATTGAGTGTCTCATGCCTCATGTAGTCTTTGCTTATGTGGAGGCCTCAAAGCCCCTAAATCTTTTTCTGCCTCCTACACTGCCCTGATCTTCCTTTCCCCACCCCACCATATCATGCCACACTGATGCTCATTCTGAAGTGCTAATAGAGAACCCTGGGGCAGAAACCCCCTCTCTCTTAAAGATATTGATAGTCTCTGAAACATCATACCACAGCCATGGCATAATGTCCTGTTCTCTAGCTGCCAAGTTGAGGACAGAACAAAGCCAACAACCTGAGGGGACCCAGAACTCCATTGTGTCAGGCTAGGATTCTCGGATCCCTATAGACTGGAGCATGATGACATCCTACTGTCCAAGCACTCATAGCATGGGAAAGAAGACCACAACCCAGGAGAGTTCAGGAGGGGCCCACCGATATGGGCAATGAGTTGTAGGCAAACTTTTCTTTCCCACCTGCCAGTTCCCAAATAACCAACATGGAGTCTTAATATTAATTATAAATGCTTGGCCAATAGCTCAGGATTGTTACTGGCTAACTCTTACATTTTAAATTAATCCATATTTCTTATCTACACTTTGCCACATGGCTTGGTTCCTTTCCTCAGTGTGGCACGCCCATCTTGCTTCTCTCTGCATCTGCTGGTGACTCCTGACTCTGCCCTTCTTCCCAGAATCCTCCTAGTCTGCCTCTCCCACCCAATCCCTTCCTGCCCAACTATAGGCCAGTCAGTTCTTTATTAACCAATGAGAGTAATACATATTCACAGTGTACAGAAGGATTATTCCACAGCAGTGAGCAAGTCTCCTTTGTGGAGCTCACTCCCCCATGATCCCTGCACTGCCCCTGATGAAGGGGCATAGCTGTAGGCATTCATTCTGAGTAGTCAGGAAACAGGGTTTAAAGATGAGGATATGGGTATCTGATTTCCCAAAACTTTGACAGTGGTGAGTCAGTAACTGAAAATGCAAGTCTGTGGATCTTTCTGGGTTAGATATTGCCTATTCTTGTTGTAAGATAAGATGACGAAGAAATGATATATTTTTTAAAAATTAGTGTTTAAAGATTGTACTCACTACAATGTCAAATCTGTGACATTTTCTATTCAGTATTTACAGGATTTTTAAAGTCATAAAAATCAGAATTGATTAGTGGAATATCCATAATGCACTATACTATATTTATTCCCCCTAAATTCCTTGCTATTTTCAAGGAAGCCATTGTGGTTTTATTATAATGACCCAATTCTAATTCAAAACAAAATGGAACATCTTCTTTCATGTACCTGATTTAATTTATCAAGCTACACTAAGCCAAATAATCCAAGGAAAGCTAAACCCCAGGCGAGGAGATCAACATTTTTCAAGAAACCAGGGAGTTCCCAAGAGTGTGTGCTCTTACTTTAAAGGTATTTTGTCTCCAAAAAAGCTTGGGGTGGGGGGAGAAACCAAGACAATTTCCTTTAAAACCTGGAGACATGAAAAGCCAACTCATGCCTCAGTCTTGATCGTGTTCTTCCTTGTACTAAGGAAATGAAAACAATTTGTATATAAACGTAGAGCCCTGGCCCTCCCTGCTCTTAACATACCCTTCTCCAATCCCAGCTTCTACGGCCCCAACACAGAGCATGGCCCGGCCTCCAGGTTACCACGTGACCTGGTTCTCCCCTGTACCACACCACCTCCAAATCCCACCAGGACAGCCGAACCCCTATGCCCTCACCTCCTTACTTTTTAAGTTTCTACTCTGTGAGGGTAAAGAAAAATAAACCCATGTTCCTTGCCATTGCCATCCCTCAACACATGACTTCTGACATTACATACATGACAGTCGTTTCCCCACACATCACATACACTGTCCAGCAGCTCGATTTGATTCTGACCCTGTCTACCTGGGCTGTGTCACCAAGACTGCCCATGGAAGATGCTAGTCACTGGCTGGGTTACCACCCTGTCCACCATTTGTGTGGCCTCCAGCTCAGTAACAGGAAGAATATCTTAGGCTGTCAGTTGTGGCTTACACCAAGGGGCATGGTTCAGCAAGTACCCTGCAACTGTCTGTGAAGTCAGCAAAAATACCTTTCAGTAAGAAGTATTAGCTTCTTCATTCAGGAAGATTTTGGAGCACCTCTCTGTGCCTGAGTCAGGCACTGCGCGTACAGCCACTGAGACAGTAGCCTCTGGATGTTCAAGGGCAATGGAGCCTTGCTGGGTGATGTGTTGCATTTGCTGTCTCGAGAGGGATATCCATTATTTCGCTGGGTGGGCAAAATTTTAGGTGTGGGTGTGCTGAGATGTCTCAGGAGGTGAAGATAGTAGCTGCTAAGCCTAATGATCTGTGTTCAGTTCCCTGGGACCTACGTGGCAGAAAAAGGGAACAGACTCCTACAAGTTCTCTCCTGACCTCCAAAGCATGTGCACCTCCTCCACAGGATAAATGTAACACAAAATTTAGACATTCACAGATGATGGATGGGGCAGTTACAGGTAGAGGGTTGGCAGCAACTGAGAAAGTGGAAAGAGCGCGGGTGCATCTGAGGGTCTGTTGTTAATAACCTCCAGCCAGAAGAGCCGCACATGTGGTGACGATGTAGGCACAGATATTTGGCCACACATATACTGCCCCCCCTCTTACCACACCTGGATACAAAAGTCCTTGGGACCAGGATCCTTCGTCACCACAGACAATAATGATAGAGGAACTAGTCTTTTCTGGCGTGTTCTAGAAATTTTGCGATACAAACACCAAGTAATATATATAGTGTAACTTTTTGAACATTTATATGAAGTTCTGTGAAGTGCATGAAGAAGTGCACCTTAATTTTGAAGAGCAAGGACTGCTTGGTGTCTGGGAGGCTAGATAAGAAATCAGTTATGATACAAATGGGGTCATTTTTGCAAAGGTTAACGCTAAAGACGCTCCTCAGCTCTGTGAGCTGCAATCTCATTATTTAAAACGACCACAGATATTTTAAGGTCTAATGTGATGCACCCTGGAAATGTACCTTTAAGATGTGACAGCCCTCTCAGCCTCTCCCCCATGTACCGTCCACCCAGTTCATTGCCCTAGCTCCTCTCCTAACAAGAATTTTGTAGCCACCCCTAACACAGGTGCTGCGACACAAAAGAATCCAAGCCACCTCCTTAGGGGGCAGTCTAGGAAGGGCTCAGGTGCATTGTGGGAGAAACAGGTGCAGTCCTTCTCCCCTCCCAGGAACGGGCAGCTTCTTTCTTCACACTGCAGGTTGTCGGCTATGTGCTTTCCATTCCAAGGTCTGGAGACAGGGGACTGTCTGCTCACAGTGAACTGCTAGACTAGGACTCACTGATCTTATCTGTACACTAAAAGCATCCCAGTCGCTCCAGTGACTGAATGAGGGGCTTGAGGAAGGTTCTGTTGGCTAGAGAGCATGGCTGCGGCTGAGCAAGCAGCCTGGGGAAAGAGCGCTGGCTGAGCCCACACCTGGAAACGACAGGTTGTTTTGAAGGTTGCTTTCAGAGCTTGCAATTGGGGTCGACATAAGAGGAGAATGTGATGAGGAGTGGTAAATGTGCCATAGGAGAAGATGTAGAAGAATGAGGGAAGGATGAGGCTGTGAGAAAGGCAGCACGGTAATGGCGGAAGAGCAAACCGCATGAGTGGAAACAAGTGCAGTTTCTGTGTATGGTGATCCCCGAAGAAAGCTCTCAAAGCCTTCGTGATAGGTGAGTGAGGAAAGAAGGAAAGGAGAGAGTCAGAGAGAGAGAGAGAGAGAATTCATAGCTTTCTTTCGGGCATTGATGTGATTCAGCAATCAATAGGCAACTGGCTACAGGAACTTCCGAGGAATAATGTAATCACGGAAGAGCTGAATAAAATTATTGTGTGTGGTTTGTTATGTCAAGGCCACAGGGGAGGTGGTCAAATTGAGAGGGGCCTCTGGAGAAAGCCTGTGGCAGGGCCGAAACAACTTAGAGGAAGGATAAGACCTGATAGTGAGATGATGATGATGATGATGATGATGATGATGATGATTTGCATAGGAACCTGGTGGGCTTCTCTGAGTGACATCCTTTGTGGCCTTGTATGCACAGCTCTTTTAATACATTGTATTGTCTTCCAGCCTATGTGAGGTTAGCGGTGTGGACTTCTTTATTTTTGTTCTAGAGAGAAGGATATGGGAACCCCGTAATGTCGGGGACTGAGCAGCATTCTCATAACTAAATTTCTGGCTTCCACACCTGATGTGGTCCATCCTCTGCTCCCAGTGTAATCCACTTGCTAGAGGACAGAGACACGGCGGTGCCTGGAGCACTGTGGCTGACCTGTGGATAGTCAAGGAAGCCTTGCTGTTCAAATGGATGCCTTAGCTGTCCCCTGTCCCATGCACCTGCTGGCACATCCTAGAATCTTAGAATTGATTAATGTACACCTTGCCCTGAGAATTAATTAACAAGTTCAGTGCGTGCACTTGCACACACATACGATATGAGAATGATGTAATAATAGTAGCTCTAGGCTTATCTAGCCATGACACTTGTATTGGTGTGCTTCCTGTTGCTATAACAAAATTCTTGAGATCCAGAAATGTATAAAACATAAAAGAAGCATATTTGGTCCATGATTCTAAATACTGGGGTGTCCAGAAGTGTGGCATTTGGTCTTGGTAAGTCAGGAGGTATCACATGATGGGACACAGCAGTGTCTGAGTTCATGTCTCCTTTTTCATTAAAAGCCACTAATGCTGTCATAGGGGAGGGTATCCCACCCATTTGGCTTCATCTAGCCCCTTGCCACCGCCACCTCTAAGGAACCTACCTCCAACTGCCTTCAACATATACATTTAAAGTTAAGTTTAATCTTATTTATTTTATTTTATGTGTATGCCTGGATTTGCATGAGTTTAGGGGCACCACGTGTATTTAGAAGTCCACAAAGGTCAGGTGAAGGCATAAGGTCTCAAGGAACTGAACGTGCAGATGGGAAGGCACCAGACCCCCTGGAACTAGAATTACAGATAGTTGTGGGCTGTTATGTGGGAGCTTGGATGGAACCCAGGTCTTCTGTGTGAGGTTACGTTTTAAACACAGGAACCTTTGGGGTAAAGCATTTAGACCATAGTTTATTATAATGTCCTGTGACATTCCCAGATAAAACCCCTCACCTCAGTGTTCCCTCCTTCCCTCTACAGGTTTGATGATTGCCTAGAGGCAATCTTTGTTGTGGGGAGACTTTGGCCATTCCCCTGCACAGCTGCACACTTCATCAAAATTTACACAAAAGTTTGCCCCTTAGCAGTGCAATGAATGACTGTCTCTTTCCACCCATCTTCTTGTGTCTGTACCATGTAGATATGGGCCACTATCATGTCTCCTGTGAATGGATCTGGCTTGTTTCCAGTTTCTCCGGTGTAGCAGTGGGCACTCAACAGCCATGTACACTTTGCAGCACAAGCTAGATTTTTCTCTAGCATGCGTACCTGTGGTGGGGGAAGAGAACACCTGCCAGACTTTCCCTCTTGCTCTCCATGGCAACTGAACTGACCCAACCTCATGGGGCTTAGAAGAGGCGCCCTTCCTTCTGGATGCCATCGTTTCACACAAGGCTTGTTGCTCTTTGTGTCTCTAATGGGAGGATGGCCGGTCTTGTCAATTTTCCCTCGTAGGCTCTTTGTTCTCTATCCTAAACTTTTCCTCTACCATCCTCTGCCTGTGCCTCGTCATTCCACGTTGTCTGGGTGCTGCTTGTCACAGAGAAGCCTTTCGTTGTAAAGCAGGAAAATTCAATTTGTTTGTGATTGTCATTTTTGTGTTGCGTTTTAAGAAATATTTTCCTGTACTGAACTCATAAACATACCTAGATTTTATGTTTCAAAACTTGGCATTTCACATTTGGGGTTTAACTTTGCATATGTTACAAACACGAATCTAAACCTGAGACAGCGCCAACACTCAGGAGGCTGAGGCAGGAGGATTGTGAGTTCAAAGCTAGCCTGATCTACATAATGAGACCCTATTTCAAATATGTGTGTGTGTGTGTGTGTACATATATAATTTAGTTTGTTTTTCTGACTATAGATAATCATCAGCTGTTACAGAAACAGTCTTGGTCTCCTTGTTTAAAAATGTCTAGTTTCCGTTTGTTCTCTCATTTCCACAGTTCCGTGAGTCCATATCTCTGTGTTGGTTCCTTCCGTGTTTAAGCTGACTCTAACCCATCTGGGTACAGATGCCTGTCACCTGCAAGAGCTAACCATCTAACGCTCTGATGACCCAATGCTGGCTCACCTTCACTGCCTGTTGTTGCTCCAGGCTATTGTAAATCTGTCAGTCATTCCACACTCAGGGGTGACCTAGACTCCTCTCACAGATGAGGATCCCCAGACAGGCAAGCTTTTACAAGCTTCCATCTGTCAACGGACAAGCAGGACTCCCTGGGATTGGTCCCCACCACCCTCCCTAAACTTCTCCCTAATGGGACCTAGCATCTCAGCTCCTGCCCCTCTCTCCCCAAAACAACCAATGGATGATATCATCATCAGTCCTGATGGCTCAGGTTAGAAAGCTGGGGTTGTCACTCCTCCCCCCCCCTATTCTCTATGCTACTCCTCCCCCATCCACCTCTTCCTCTTTCCTTTTCTTCTCCTTCCCCTCCCCCCTCCTCTTTTCTGTTCTTGTCCTCAGGTCCACTCTCCACTACCTCCTCTATGCTGGTCCACTGCTTTCATTCTAGCTACTCGGGGGACTGAGGCAGGAGGATCAATTGAACCCGAGTCCATGGCCAGTCTGAGCAACATTATGAGACCCTGTTCTCTAAAAGGAGAAAAAGTAAAAGCTAGGACCAGTGGGGGACAGAAGTGGTGTCAGAGGGAAGAAGGGTGGCTAGATTTATTGTGGATCTTCCAGCAGCTGTGGAGCCAGGGCGAAGAGGCTCTAGTTGGAGGCCAAGAGCTGATGAGGGCTGAACCCTCAGAGGCCACAGCAGAGGAGGAGGAGTGTAGGGGTTGATTTAATCGGTGTTGCTCCTCCATCCTTTTGTTTTCTGAGATTTTAGTGACCTACAGTCAACCTTGGTCCAAAAATCTTAAAGAGGAAATTCCAGCAGTAAACAACTGAAGAGTTGGAACCGTGCGCCATTGTGCATAGCGTGATGAAATTTCATACCACCCCACTCTGCTCCACTGGGAACATGAGTCATGCTTTTGTCCAGGGTATCCATGTTGTGTGCACTGCCTGCTCATCAGTCATTTATGCCATCTGGGTTATAGGATCAACTGCTGAGGGATCACAACTCAGACAACCACCCTTTTTCTCAACAGCGGCCCCAAGCATGACCGAGAGAAGCATGTAACTGTCAAAACTGGAGGCAAGGAAGAGAAACATTCTGAAGCCTCCTGGCTTGGCCCCAGCGATGAAGTACCAGGGTTACCTTGACAGTTGTGGCAGGGGAGGGGCGGGGGTTTCTTGACCAACTTATGTCACCGTTCCTGACAGACAGCTCTCACAGGGCTCAGGTGCCAGCCCCTTCCTGGTCCTTGGTGGGTTTTGTTGTCTGTTATGTGCTGTGGGGAGGGATGCACTACTGACCCAAAGGAGCCACCGGTTGCTCTCTCCTCTGCATTCCTCCTCAGCCTGATCCCACACTCAAGCACTGACCACCCTGCCCTGAAGTTTACCTCCACGGTTGGGCTTGGGATGTGACTCAATTGGTAAGGTGCTTGCCATTCATCAAGACCTGAGTTCAGTCCCCTAGAACACGTATGTTGCCTGGAGGTGATAGCACATGCCTGTAATCTCAGCTCTGGGAAAATGAGACAGGAGGATGACAGCGGTCAGCCAGTTTCGCTGAATTAACAAGCTCCAGATTCAGTCAAAGACCCTGTCTCAAAAAATAAGGTGGAGAGTGATGGAGAAGACAGCTAGCATTAACTTCTAACTTCCATATATACACATACATGTGCACACACACATACACATGTGTATATACATACGCATACACGCATGTGTGTATACACATGTGTACACACATACATGCATGCATACACACATGTATATATACACATACACACATGTGTATGCGCACACGCACCATGACCCTTAATAACCTTCTCCCTGTATCCCCAAATGAACCGCTACCTGCTTTGGCCCTGGAGGGCATTCAAGGAAACCATCCAGTCAGGCAGAGTGTGGAAAGAGGCATGCTGATAGCTTTAAGGGAGCCTGAGACTGCTAGTTAAATAGACTGGGAATGTTACTTCTGGTGACAGACATTTCCCAAGCACTCCGGAGGCAAAGGCTAATAAGATCACTTAAATGGCTTTTTGTGCTATTGCTATTTCCCACAAGTGCCTCTTCATTCTTTTTAACTTGGTTCTTCATCTTCCTAGACTTTAATCAAACTGCTTTTGCTTATTCTTAACCTTATCGGGGTAAAACACATCACCATGAGAACGTTCAAGAGCCAGGGAAACAGAATAGTGAAAGACGGGAAGACATCTGAACTTTGTTCGATCACTTGATCAAAAGGAGAAAAAGAATATGGTATAATATGCAGGCCACACAAGAGCATTCTTTGGATAAATGTGACTTTCTCTAGTCTATTTTGGGTTGCTGTAATAAAATGCCCAAGATGGGTAATCAACAAAGACTAAGAGTTAATTGTCTCACAATTCAAGAGGCTGGGAAGTCCAGGAGCCTGGTGCTGGCATCTCCCTTATTGGTGGTGACCTGGTACTGCATCTTGACAAGGTAGATAGTACCACTGAAGAAAGACCAATTTGGCTACTGTGACAATCTGCTCTGGAGACAGTCTCTTAGCCCATTAATCAATCTACATGATTAACCTATTCATGATCACTAATTGCCTCTTAAAGGTCCCACATCTGAATGCCTCCCGAGAGGGATCACATCTCAGCATGTTCTGGTAGGGACACTTAAGCCATGCAACTAATAATCAACAGTACTGCTTTCTTGAACATCAGCAATAAGGACTAAAGAGCTCTGTTGAGTTCATCCTCACAAGCCTCTGTTTTTAAGACTCAGGCACCCAGGTGATTAACAGTTTACTGTAATTATAGGTAATGTTTATTGACCCTTGCTGTGTGCCATGCATTGCTGGACGCACACTTCTGATCTAATATTACCCTTGAAACTGCCCTGTAAGAAAGAGTATTATTGCTCTCATTTAACAGATGAAGACCCTGAGGCTTGTGCACTAAATCCCGGAATCATCTCTCGTTCAAAGGTGGAGCAGGGATTCCCGGCCAGGCAGGAGATAATTGCTCAGCTACTGCAAGCTGCATGTGAGAGGCTGGAACAAGGCAAAGCCCAGCAAGTAACTGATTCCTTTCTGAATTTGCAAAACTAAACTTGCTCACTCTCATGGATGTTCCGTGTCTTTGGAAAAATTACTCGGAAACTAACAAGCCATGTTTTCACGTGTTCCGTATTGAGCTTGCTCTCTTCCTCAGAACGCTTTCTGATGGATGTGTTCCCCAAGCCCAGCTTTCGGTGTTATGGATTCTGCCCATGAAATAAATAGCCACTGAGTGAAGTTCATACTTTACAATGTAATGACAAAGCTTTATGGTTCCCAGAATAAGGAGTTTTGAGTTTTGATAGACTCCTGAGAAAAGGCAATGTGTCCCTTCACCCTAGGTGCCATTCTGTTGTCATGTGAAGGATAAATTGCCATTCTGACATGGGGGAAATGACACTGCCTCTTTATGAAATAGGAATTACCACGCAGGACTTGGGAGCTCCAGGGCTCTGCCCTTTGAAGGCTCATCTCCAGCTAAACCAGCAGCAGGTTAGATTTGCAGGCATCTGTATTTTGGAATTTACTAGCATAACAAGTCTTCACTTGCAAAGTTTTCTTCACGGGCTAAGATTGCATTTTCCTCCCAAAATAATGTTTGAAATAAGCCCTGTTATTTTTCCTGAATCTTAAATATTCCTCAATCATCTAAATAAAAAGAGTGGGATTTTCTTTCTATTTTTGGTTATCAAGAGATTAATTTGAACTATAAAGTCTCTCTCTTATGAATAGTTATCAGTTGCTGCTGTAATTGCTAATGAGAGACTCCGAGGCATACTTTAAAGCAATTAAAACTTTGTTCCCACTCAACAGGAACTTAAATACAGGAATAATCATCTCTCTCCACTATAACTTCCTCAAAGCACTTCATATCACGTCTGTAGCCAAATAACCGAGTTACTGTCTGCTTTCTGGTATGGCTTTATGGATGAATTTCCTAGGTGACCAAAATCAGTCCAGCTGTGACAATCAGTCACAGAGACAGGAAAAATGAATGTCCCACCCTCCCCTGGTGGCCTAGATCCCCTATAATCCAGGCCCCTCCCCCAGTAAGAGCATCTTGATACCACAGGCAGATGACTGCACACACAGGGCAGAGGTTCTTCCAGAGATTGGTGTTGGAAGGCTAACCTGGCCCCAGTTTTGCAGACCAGGAGCTCAAGCCCAGAGCAGTGAAGAAGC
This sequence comes from Ondatra zibethicus, assembly GCA_004026605.1. Classification (NCBI taxonomy): domain Eukaryota; kingdom Metazoa; phylum Chordata; class Mammalia; order Rodentia; family Cricetidae; genus Ondatra; species Ondatra zibethicus. The sequence continues at coordinate 30,400 of PVIU01001186.1, read as the reverse complement.
ACTCAAAGCCACATGCCCCAGAGTAAGAGAATCAGATGAGGGAGACTTCCTATACAATGTGACCAAGAAATGAGTTCCTAGAGAGACAGCAGCAACAGTTCTGTCTTCTGTCACAATCGCATAGTAATGGGGCTAGAGAGGACTGTTGTTCAGTGCTGAGCATCCAGGTTTGGTGAGCATCTGGGTTCAACATCTCCTACCTATCAGGTCGCTTGGCCAGGCATGGGTACCTAACAAAATGAAGTCAGTAAGTAAATACCCTCCCTAAGCTAGGGACCAGAAAACTAAGCCAGTGTCTAATCCTGGCAAGGCAGGGGGTCTACCTGGGAGCTGATCTACAGAGATACAGGAGGGAGGCAAAGGGGCTTTATCAGAGAGCAGAGAGGGGACCCACAGTAGCTGGCTACCCTTCATAGGCTACGACCTGCGAGAGACCCAAGCTAGCTTATGCTGGAGCAGGTCCATTGGTGCTCAGGGAGTCTGCATCACAACAAACAGGCCTGGACTGGGGTGTCAAGTTCTGCTTAGAGCATGGAGGGTAAGCTGATGGGGTGAATTAGAGCCCTGGACACCCTGGTCATGAGCTTGGAAAACTGGGTAAAAGAAAAATGATATAATGCCGAGTAGGGCCTTCTAAAGTGGAGTCAGGATGTTAACAAGAGGCTTTTGTACTCATACCTGCTAAGGGTTAAACTACAGAATGTTCCAGTAGACTCCGATAAACAGCTGAAGTCAGTATCCACAGTCTTTTCCACTGGGAATAGTAATTCTCTAGCCAACAAGAAGGGGTATGAGTTGAGGACTTCTCTCCAGCCAGTGAATGTCAATACTGTGCAAACCCCCTGTAAGAAATCTCCCTAGCGTTAGCCTCATGGGACACTATTCAAGTCTCCTCTATCTCAGTTTACCCAGATTAAAATCTTTGTTCCCCCAAATAAATGCTGCTCTGTTGGACCTATGTGTCCATCTTGATCTGTTGATACTAAGTGGATACTCACTGGATATGTGTGCCATGAGTACAGGGGTGGGGGAGTGATGCAAAGATTCCATCTCTACCAACTGCATCAGCAACACCAAGAATAAAGGGCAGTGTAGAACAGTAAGGGGCCACGACCTTACTGCCCTCTCTGACCCCCCTCTCCTCACTGCCCGTGTTGAGTAACCTGACAATGGGACTTACGTTATTTTCTCTGTGTCCATCTCTGCTGACCTACTCCAGGTGAGCCATCATTGTCCCCCACCCATAGGTGTGGACCTGTAATGTCACTGGCCAAGAGGACGGGCTGCAATAGTTTCTCTACCTGCCCACCTCTTTCCATTCAAATGGAATTCACTAGGTGATTGCCTAGCCATTCACTGCTCTTAAGGCCCAACTCTAGGGGCTGCCTCCTGGCTTCCTGTCCTCCCCACAGCTCTCCTCATGAGACCTTGCTCCCTTGTTCCACTAGAGGATAGTGGGACATCACCAGTGACTGAAAAGCCATCTCTTGCTGGAGTGCATCAGACACTGGAGGACACCATCCTCTGCCCAGCTGTCCCTGGAATTAAGGGAGGTGGGACACACAAGCACTGAATTGCTAGAACACTCCTAATTACACAATGACAATGAAATCAATAACTAATGAAGGGACAGTAATTGACTGCTTTGCCTGATTCTGAAGTCTAGAGGGATCCCTGCCTGAAGATCATGGGCTTAGAGGGCTAACTAATTGAGTTCTTTAATATTGACACTTTCTTTCAGTCATGCGCAAAGCTAATTGGCCTTCAGTTCCTAAGCAAAACAGATATACTCGGGGTCTTCTTGAGCACAAACATGCCGTACCTCTGTGTGTCCCTGGGGAATTATTTGGCACTGTGAGACGGCACACAGTAATGAAATATGGTGCTGATTAAAACCAAGGTTCCTGTAGTGCTGCTGCGTGGGGCTGGGTGCACAGCTGCACAGTGCCGACTCCCGGGCTTGCGTACTCACAGTTGCAGCGCGCGTGAGAGCGCCTTAACACACAGGCCAGATCTGACCTGCTCCACGGGGCTCTCCGCTGCAAGGCCTTTGTTTCCTCTGAAGTTCTCCTTGTAAAACATTCCACGTGAAAACTGAGAAGGGACCTCGTGGAACGTTGTTATTTCAGCCAGTGACTAATTAGCTTGGAACACCTGAGCCATTTCATGAGCACCTTCGCCTTTATGGGAAAGGGGATTGCTAAGGAAAATAAAAGATTTCCTTATGTCAGAATTGAAACAGCTGATGAAATTACCCCTTGTTCCCAACACTTTCCTGGCTTTCCCAGCAGGAGGCGAAGAGGGGAGGCACCTTGTAGGGCGGATGGTTTAAATATCTCCATGCTGCATTCAGGAATACCAGGTGCAGGCCTTCGCTGTACTGCTCAGGGTGTGCAACTGGCTGTGTCTTCTTATTTGTGGGAGCATGCGTACCCCCAAGAAGTGCAGAATGCTACAAAGCAGGCCCTACAGTCAGAAGACAAGTGGCCTTAGAGATGCTCTTAATGATAGGAACTACACACACACACACGCACACACATGCACGAATGCACACACCTGCTTTGGTCAGTGTGGACCACAGCAGAAGAATGCTTACACTGGGTGGCTGAAACAACAGAGTTTTGTTTCTCTTGTTTGTGTGTGTGTGTGTGTGTCTTTCTGTCTGTCTGTCTGTGTATGTGTATGGTATATATATATATATATATATATATATATATATATATGTTTGTATGTATGTATGTATGCATGTATGTAGGTGCCTTTCCCCATGCATGTTTCTGTGGAGGCCAGAAGGTATTTTCTTTCATCGGTGTTCACAGTATGTTTTGAGACAGGGTCTTCCATTGAACTTGGAGCTCACTGATTCAGTTAGCCTGGTTGTCCAGTGAGCTCTGGGGATTCTTCTGTCTCTGTGCCCTCTCCAGCCCTGGGGTTACTGACACCCATTGCTCTGCCTGTTTGTAGGAATCTGAACACAGAACACTTGTAGCTTATATGCTAGAGACCTATCTGAATACAGCAAGCACGGAGCAGTCCCTGAGCCCCAACAGACCTTTCTTTTCTCTTTGTCATCATCGTGGGAGCGGCAAGTCCCAGGTGTGAGGGCCAGCATGGCCAGGCTCTGGCAAAGGCTCTTTTCCAGAGGACTCAGGAGTGACTGACTTCCCATTTTTGCCATCACACATCAGGGAGAGAAGGGAAAAGTGGTTCCCTTCCAGCATCTTCTCACGAGGGCACTAATCCCACAGGAGCTGCATTCCCCTGACCTTCTGTCTCGAAGAGCCCATGTCCTGATGTCATTACCTTGACAAGAACATTCTCAAAGCAGGCATTTCTGGGGATAAAAATATTCAAGCCACAGTACTCACTAACACTACACTGCGTTTACATGAGCCGAATTGATTTCTTTCATTTGTATTCTTTTCTAAAACATCTATATTATTGATAACTAAGTCATATTTATTAATAATCTTTTAAATGTACTGTTTTACTTTGAACTAAGTATTTTCAAATGTAAATACAACAAATCGCATCATAGTTTCTGCTGATATACTTTCTTCCTGAAACGAATTAATAGTTCAGAAATGAATGACACAGGCAATTTTTCTGCAGATGTTGTCACAACAGACCCCTACTCGCACCCTTTTGTGACCTACCTCTCGCCCTTCCACCTCAGGTCTTTTTCACGTAGTTCTGTCCACAAGTCACAGGCTGTAGGTCACAGGCTACCTCTCAGAACTCCCATCAGTCATCACTTCCAGTCACAGTTCACAAATCACCCGTGAGTGGCCTTCGGAGGACAGTACTGCCTCCTGTTGTGGAGGGATAGGACTTGCTCCTTCGGGTTTCCCTGTCTCCAGGGCAGGCTCTCCATGGATGGCATGCTTCTGCACACATCAGTTTTGCCTGGTGCCTGACCTTATTCCAAGGGCCATGAAGGCTACCTCTCACCCTTACATAGTGGTGCCCCCAAGCCTTCCCTGGGCTCTGGGGTGAGGGGATGAAGTCCCTTCCCTCTCATAGACACAGACAACAAACCTCTCTTTCTAGGACCTCCCACTCAGGTGCTTTTATGCCTAGATATCATGAGTGCCTCACCTTCAACTTCTGCAATCTCTGTAGAGCCAGACACCTATCTCATGCCACAGCATGTTAAACAACAAATATGCACACATTCAAGCACCACAAGTGAAATGTATGTACACTCACAAGCATACACGTGTACACACATGTATACAAACACATGCATATACAGGCACATTTACACACACACACACAAGCCCACATATGCACATGTACACACTCATGTACAAGGGACACACTGAGGATCAACATGATCCCGCTCCAACGATCTGGCCAGGTCCCTTCTGGCCCAAAGCCTAGCAGACCTCCCAATAACACCCGGGGGCAGCCATCTAACCCTCAGCCTCCCTCCTTGTTTCTAGGCACAAACCTTGCTGTCCCCAGCCTGTCCCCAGCACTTCTTCAGGACTACTCAGGGTGACACCACCACGAATAGCAAATGCCCCAAGGGTGGCATCTCCTGGGTATGAGGTCAGGAATAGACCGAACGTTTTCCAGATAACAATTTGGTAGGACATTGGCTTGACAGAAGCACTCCATGGAGGTGACACTCCATATGGCCGCCCCTGCCCTCAGCTGCAGTACCAGCTGGAGTCTCCAGTGCCCAACTGGCCACCCCCAGACTTTTCATTTTTATTTCACATCGTGTTGGTGAAGAAGGGGCCTAGAGGTAGTCATCGCCATAAAGTCCCAGGACAGACTGGCTCTAAACACTTGTCACCTGGGATCTCATTAATCTCTTTCATCTCTTTTATGCTACCTTGGCATTTACTCAAGAAAACCTATCATTTTAAGACTGATTCAGTATAGAGCTAGAGAGTTATGACAGAGTCCCACAATTGTTCTGAGAAGGTTTGCACCTAAAGGCATTTCCTCAACACTCAGTGATTACAGCATGAACCTTGAGCACTGCAGAGCTCAGCGTGTATTGCATTTGCTATTTTCTGTCTCTCTGATAAGGCACCACGACCCAGGCAACCTATGGAAGGAAGGGTTGGTTTGTTTCTATGGTTCCAGGGGGATAGGAGTCCAGCAGCAGCAAGCATCGCGGCAGATGTGGGGCTGCAGCAGCAGGCTGAGAACATACATTTTGAAGTGAAAGTGCAAAGCACAGAGAACAAATTGGAAGCTGGGCAAGGCCTGAGGCGCTGGAAGCCTGTCTCCAGTGGCCCACTTCCTCCAGAAAGGGCACATCTTCTAAGCCTAGTCAAACAGTGCCACCAACTGGGGACCAAGTGTTCAAATACATGTGCCTATGGTGACTATCTCGTTCAAACCACTACAAGGATGAACTTTCATTTTCAAAACAATACCTGACCATTGTAAAGCCACTAAAAACTAGTTATATTATAGGTAGACACATACATTATAGACAAGAGTAGGTAGGTAAGAAACCTTATAGTGTATTAATTCTTCTTTGGATATTTATACAACATCCATTTATATATATAAAATGTTTAACCAAAACCAGAGCTATTGTTCTACCAAAACAGTAGTGCCCTTCATATGTGGATGACATAGACCAAGGCTCCCAGGAGCTACGTGCAATCACAGATGGTTCCAAGGTACATGTGTCTATTTTCTCTATACATATGTGTTTACATCATAGTTTGATTTATAAAGTAAGCATGGTGAGAGATTGACAGGAACTAAAAGCAAAATAGTGCATTTGTGTAAATACCATATAATACATTATTTTAAATGTGTGGTAATCTTTTTTCTGGAATTTTCTATTTAATGCTTTTGGACCATGGGTAATTGAAACCAAAGAAAACAAAACTACATATAAAGGAGTTAACTGTGTTAGCAACTTTGTTGTTTGAATTAATGTATCAAGGATAGAGTTGGAGACAGATGGACTATTTGTTTATTGCCTGCCAGTCCCAGGACCTGTGCTGAGTCTCTCTGTGAGCTTCAGGGTTGACCCTGCACACTGCATGCCTGGGCTCACTTCTCTCTGCCGTCCCAGCTGTGTTTTCCCCGTGTGAGACACTGGTAGGAGAAAAGGTGAAAGGGTGGGCCATATGTTTTCCTCCAGCCGCCCGTTTTCCCTGGCAGGTTTTGGCTACACACCCTGCTCTGTGGAGGTACACTGCTCTCTTGGCTATACTTTGGCTAGACCTTGATAATATGGCTCCCTCCTTTTTTGGTCAAGCCCGTGATGTTAACTGGGCCCTACTCTGGCTAACTCTGGATTTTCTAGGCTTTGCTGATTTCTTTGACCTGCTTACCGTTCTCCAGTCAACATTTGAGCATGTGTCTTGGTGAGCCTCCCCGTCACACACAAACCCTGCCGGAAACAGTGTAGAGGAAGGTTTCCTTTTGGCCCGTGGTCTGAGAAGGTTTTGTCCATGCTCACTTGGCTCTGTGAGGCAGAGCATCATGGGCAGAGCAGCATGGGTGGGGGATTTCCTCCCTGTGGCAGAGAAGCAGAGACAGGGGCAGTACAAGAAGGCAAAGTCCCCAGGGGCACCACCCAGTGACCTACTTTGACTATCAAGACCAAGTCTCCAAATCCCTGAACTTGTAGGGCTCTCCAGAAGACCCAACCCCAGAGACGACATGGCCCTCTGCCGCCCTTCCCACATTCCCCGCCTTACCATCTCATATGTACACTCGGATACCAAGTGCTATGTGCTCGTGTTTCTTTGAGGTTCTGAGTTCCTCTAGCAAATCAAACCCATCAAGTGGACTGTTGGAAGCTCAGTTTGTGATTCGCCGGTCAAACAGCCTGGGACTAGAGATTGGTATCTGAGGTGGTGGGCAGAGGCGGTCAAGGGGCTGCTTAGCCTGTGGGATCTAAGCTACCTCTGGGTAGTTAGGAACCGTACTGGATCAGACATGCCCTTGCTGGTGTCTGATGCTGGAGACCTGCCTACTTGTTTGCTGGTGAGGACGAACCTCACATTTGGGGGTCCGGAAGCCTAAGCGCTGCTTCTAAAGATATGTTTTGGCATATTCTCAGGCTGCACATAAATGGCACTTGTGATCTTGAGTTTGTCCTACATCTGTCCTTGCTTGTGAGTCATCCATGGGAAGGAATCCAGATCATTTTCACTCCTATGCTTCGTTTTACCTCTGTGGACCTATAGCATTTCCTTAATGGAAATGTGGACTCTAGATGTGTTCTTCTTACAAACAGTAGTACGCCAAGCATCACATTCATATCTCCTGGGCACCGAGGAAAGCACTGTGTCCTGCAATTCATGCATCCTCCACCTCACTGAACACTGCTAACTTGTTCTCCGAAGCAGCTGGATGCATTGTTCCCGCCACCAGTTTGTCCAGGTCCCCATGCCTCTGTTTCCACGCCTTCTACTGTGGGCACCTGAGAGCAGGCCAAGACATCATACCAAGGCTGGTCTGTGCATCCTCCTAACCATGGGCGATGCCACAGCCTGCATGTGCTAAGACCATTGAGCGGCTTTGTTCATCTCTTTCACTGCTTTTGCACTGAGTTGTAATTTGCTTTGAATTTGTAAATGTTCCTTTTGCCTTCTGAATAGTAATTGTTTCTTGGAGTGTACTGCGGACAGAACCTCCATCTGCACCCTAATTTTTTTTCTTTTTTGGTGTTAATGCCTTTTTATCACTAAATGTCTTAACATTTTAATACAAATGTTCATCATTTTTTCTTTTAATTTATGCTTTTTGCCTTGTTTAAGAAATGCAGTTAATTCTCTTTGTTCATAGAGTTATATTTTCCAAAATTGCCATAACCACCAAATCCCACAGGAAACAATTACTCCTAGGTAAAAAGCAGGGCGTGGCTCCTTCAGAACCTTTTGCCAACTGATCTATAGAGAAACATGTTTTGCATGTTTTTTTTTATGACTTTGACAGTGTTTCTTTGAGGAGAGGGGTCAGTGGGGAGGTCAGTAGGGGGTGAGGACATGACTCAGTGGCAGGTGCTTTGCAAGTGTAAGACCCCGGTTTGCATTTAATGCACCAGCACTCCAGTGAAAACCAAGCATGACTGCCTACACGTTCCCATAGCCTCAGCAGCGGGGAGGAGCTAGATCCTAAGTACTCACTGACCTGCCACTCAGCCAGAGGACAAGCTTCCGGTTACTGAGAGACCCCTTCTCAAGTCAGAGAGTGATAGAGGAAGGCACGCGACATCCTGCTATAGCCTCCACATGCATGCACATACTCATGGGTGCGTGCACCACACATACACACACACCACAGACCCGCACTATACACGGTGCACATGCATGCAGAGAAAGAGAGACAGAGATGGAGACTGAGGCAGGAAGGGAGAGGGAGAGAGACGTTTTGGAGTTAAAAAACAAATCTTAGCAAGTAGCCAAATTTGCATGTGCAAAACTCACAAATAATCGAGTGCACCCATCCTCCTCTCCCTCAGAGCTGCAGGTTGGTTTGTTTTCATCCAGAAGTTGCAGTGGCATATTGCAGATTTATGGTTTTCAATTTTTCCCTTGTAAATGGTGTGGCATTGCTGATGGCTCTCCATACATAAATGATGGGCCTGATGTCATTTACTGTGACCCCAACCTTTCCTATTGATTTGCCATGTGTCATGTCTCCCGGTTCTTTCTGTGAACTCCTCTGCTCTCTGTCCATTTTTTTTTTTTATCAACTCTGCTCTACCTTACTGACTCCGGTTTTATAACTAGCTCATTTCCACAAATCCCTCATGTGCTCTGTGTGTTGGTAGCTTGTTTTCCCTGCTCGGGAATTTTCCATCTGTGTGTAAACCACAGTATGCTCAACCCTGCCCTGTGAAAGGAGACTTGATGTTGGCAGGAGAGCTGGTAAGAGCAAGCACCTGTGTGTTCACCTTACAGCCACAGGTGAGTGCACCCCAAGGAGACTAGTGGAAATAGTCAGCGTTAAAAGATAATACCAAATCATTTACTTCCACCTGAAACATCTTGGCATCCTTGTTGGCTCACTGCGGTACTTGGCAAGGTTATTTGTAGAATTTGTCCAGCAAGTTATGTTGTGGTTTTGATGCACGTTTCTCAGCTGTTACTGAAATCTCTCTATTTCCCATTATTTATTTATTTGTATGTGTGTGTGTGTGTGTGTGTGTGTGTGTGTGGTATGTGTGTATTCACGCTCATGTACGTCATGGATGGCTGGTGCATGTATGGAGGTTGAAGGACAGCGTGCAGGAATCAATTCTCGCCCACCACCTAGGTCTGAGGGCTCAAACTCAGGTCAGGCAGCAAACACATTTGCCCACTGAGCCAGCTGGCCATCCATGATGAGCTTTTCAGATACTTGTCCACCATCCCACCATCCCATTCTTCTCCTGAGAACAGCTACTCATGTCTGTGGATGGATTTTATCGGTTATTTGCTTTTGTCATTTGTGTGAGGTTTGTTTTTGTTTAGGAAGTCCATTGCTATTTTCTAAGTATAATGATAACGCTTATGTATTAACTTTCCTTTTTCATTCACATTATTAATCTTTTCATGCATGTTGTATAAGCAGTTATTTATCTTGGTATTACTGATTAATTCATTCTTTCCATCAAAATCTATTTTTGCCTTGTTAGTCACAGACCAAGTTCTAATATTTCTTTGTATTCTTTTCTGCTAAATATGTCTTTATTTCCTCTCTCTCCCTCTGCCACACCCTCATCCCTTGGTATCTGCCGGGTATATCTGAAGATGCTCAAGTTCCTTATAGAAAATATACAGTGTCAGCATATGACCTCTACAATTCTCATGGTACCTAGCAATGGAAACACTATGCAAATGATTATTCTACTGTATCATTTAAAGACTAATGACAGGAAGAACAGTCTGTACATGAGGTAGATAAGATGGTGTAGTGGGGGAAAGTGCTTGCCATGCAAGTCTGAAGCCTGAGTTCATCTCTAGAGCTCACAGAGGAAGGAGAGAATCGGTTCCCCAAAGTTACCCTCTCACACCCCCATAATAATTAGAAATAAATAAATTATTTAAGTCTGTACATGTTCACTGAAAAGCCATTTCCCCCTGTGTCTTTTTTCCCTCCACGGGTGACTGAATCTGTGACTAGGAACTTCACAGATAGTGGGCCTGTGCTATACTATCGTGAATGTCGTTACTAGTTTCTTTCTTTTTAAATTCTAGGGCAGCCTAGTTTTCGCTCCTTCCCTAGGATCTGAACTTAGGCTATCCAGGACTTCTGTATCCAACCACTGCCTTCTACAGAAGCAAATTAAGTGGCTCAGTATCTGCTTCGTGACTGCCAAATTCATTGGGAAAAAATGTGGAAAATGAAAGTCACCATATACATATGCGCACACACATTGATTAAACTACCACAAACGAGAGGGTTGTTTTGTGTGTCTTGTTTTACTGAGCTATTTTCTGCATTACTTTATAGAAAGGTTAAATTAATTTTTTTCTCAGTGTGACTAGAAATATGAGAATTAAATACATTGTTTCCTTCAAGTCTGAACTTAAAATTCAAAAGAGTACAATGAAGTAGCTTATAAATTTTCAAATGGATGTTTATGAACAAGCCATTCTACCATCTACAGTGGTGGAAGACATGGTCTCTGGTCTTGCTGTTCTTCAAGATGGAAGTCGGAATGTTCTGCATTTCTCTCATGGGTCTATGACTTTATCTCCTTTTAAACTAACAAACCAGCCTGTTCTTGGTTGCTATTATTTCTCTGACAGAAGACAGGAGAGTCCTGGTTCAGGGAGTCTGAATGCTCACAACAGAAGCACTGTCCAGAGTGACTGATCTGCCCTCGGTCAAAGTCCCCAGTCTGGAGTCCTGTGCACATAGCAAGCTTGGTGACGGACGAGGAATGTGGAACACGGGGAGTCCGTGCCTATGTAGTAACTCTACACTTTGGGGCACCTCTTTCCTCTTTCTCCAGAATTGCTTATTACAAACTTAGCCCAGGGAAGTGAGCTGCACAGAGCAGTCAAAATCTGGATTGGAAGGAACTTAGAAGTGTGCCCACACCCATGGCTGACTGCCTCCCCACACAGATAAATAAATGTCGGGTAGGAAAGGAGAACATAGCCAGTGTCAGACATGCCAAGGATAGAAACAATACAGGGCGTAGGTATCTATAATGACAAGCCAGGCAAAGCCCAACCCCACTCCACATTCGGTTACATCAGCTAATTATGATCCTCCACCTCTTGTTTCACGTGCTAGGCTGCACAGCAGGACACCTCAGCTGATAGAAAAGAAACATGTCAAAAGAGAAAAACCTAGTGAACGGACGCATGGAAAGGGTTGTAGGGGCTTGTCATCTGTACGAGGACATTTCCAAAAGGCAAAGGAATCAAAGCCCTGGACTTCAAGTTTTCTGATGTGGAGGCATCTGTGAGTTGTCGTTGCTGACACCCGTCTCTAGAAATTATGCTGGGAGAATCCAGATTTACTGGGAGTGCAGAGAATATTTGGAGACTTCATCATGTGTAGGTTTGCCTGAGTATCTACAACTTTTTCCCTCTTGTTTTTGTTCTATACATGGCGTGTTCTGTGAGGGAGTTTCTTAAGAATTAGATTAGTAACCTGGGAGGTGAGTGTGGCAAGTGTCTAGCGGCCAGATTCATTATCAGCACTGACTGCACTGTCCCCATACTTGCCTTCTCCACTGACCGCGGACAGGGATTTTACAGACTGAATTCTAGCATTCACGGTAAGGCCCAAAGAAAGCTGTCGTGGCAGTGAAGGTGTCATTTAAACCAGAAAGGAATTGTAAAGCAACATTTAAACCCAATTCCAGTGTTGTGCTGTTAGAGAAGCAGCTGGGGGAGCGGTGGGAAAGAAGTCATTCTGGAATGTGTTTCAGATAAACACATTTCACAAGACATAAAGCAGCGCTCGCCTCAGGGTGTGTATTCGTGAGAGTTTTTAAGGCTGGTGGAAGTAGATGCGAAATTAGTGATCCTTTCAGGGCATCCATCTTAGTGACAGTGGAACATGTGGTCACTGAAGTCAAAATTCCCAGTTTTCATCTATTTCTAACTATGCTGCATTGATAGGGATCACTCTCTTAGTTATAATTTGGAATTAGCCATAGACACATGTAAAATATATAGTGAAGAGTCCAGTATAATCATTAGAGTGTTCTCGAATGTCCCCATAAGTTAAAAATGGTGATCTCATTACAGACATGTGTCTCCTTCAGGGCAATGATTGGAGTACTCTGACCCCTGAAGTGTGATGGATCTAGAAACGGGTTTAAATATAGGTCACTGGACATGTGAGGAACATTCTCAAGGTCATGGGACAGCTCCAACTCTGCTCCTCCAGATATGGACACTATCATGAGCTACAGATCTACTTTGACAACCACTCTCTAGCTTGTCTGTGGAATGGTACGTCCCATGTCCCAGATGATACTTGTTTGAAATGGTCATCTCCCATCACCCTAACAAGGATGGCATCTCTTCATCCTCATTTATTATCCCCCTACTCATCAACAAAACATGGCCACACTGTATTGACTTGGGCTCTGAAGTCTGGCTCAGACACCGTCTCCATACTTCGGTGGGCTGTGTCTCACACCCCTCTACAATAGCATATCACCATTCTCTTCCGTGTTTCCAAACTTTCGAGCCCTGTTAAAAGCTCAGGTTCTGTGCTGTAGCCTTCAAATTACTTTCTCAGTCATTTTAAATGAAGCTCTTGTTGCCGCTCCAACATCACACAGTTTCGTTGGCCATCCATTATTAAATGAGTTAAAAGCACAGCCTGAGCTCCTTAATCTCTCTCTAGAACTGTGTATGTGTTCTGTTCCATGTTCAAACTCCCATCCTGCTCCTTCTTTAGTGACTTGAGGAGCAGAAGGGGCATATGGAGTGGCCATAGCAACTTTGCACAGCCTGCTCAGCTGTGCCATAATCCAAAACAAACACCACCCAAAGCCTCTTCCCAAGATGGCGTAGCCAGGAACGAGATTCACTTCCTGCATGAAGTAACGACCAAATTGACAAAAGGTATGGGGATGCAATAAAGGACTGTGGTTCCTGGGAGAGGTCAGCAAACACGGGGAGTCCCACAGTGTCCCCTCTCTTGCTGACTTCCTGAAGAAACTTCCCAGGGCTCAGTGCTGAGGAAAGGAACTTAGGAGGCCCGCCTGAGACTTCCTGAGTTGGGCTGGCACAACTGAAATGATGAGATAGCCAAGACATGGGACAGAGCTCTCAGGATAGAGTGCAGGAGAGGAGAAACCCGCATACAGACAGAACTGTGGGGTCTGTGGAAAGTGTCCCTTGGGTATTCTGTTGAACACTGTTACCATATGCTGGGAAGAAACTGCCAGAGGCCAGGAACAGAGCTACCGCAAAGGACTAGAGACACAGAGCCTGGGCTCACAGGGCTGGGCAGACTTGGATTCTCACATTTAGAGATATCACAATGGCGAGGATGACAGTGGGAACCATGAGCCACAGACTGAGCACTGCTTAGACTGTAAATCCAGACTCCTTCCTCTGGCTCCACATTTACACTGGACTATACTACCTTGAGAACCATGAAAAGCCATGAGCTAAATTTACACTCCATAATATTGTCATAATCACACCCCTTTTCTATCTTACAAGCTGGCCTTGAGGTCCCAAGGAAAGGGAGTAGACAGTGACTTCTGCAGTGACAGACTTCCTAGAAGGTGTCATAGAATTAAAGACACTGGTTTATGACTACAGGAACAAGCCCTGGAAATTCTGGTGGACTAGACAGTCAGATGGACACAGACACCCGCATGCATGCACAATGTCAGTCACAGAGAAAATCATCTTTTATTTCCTCTCAGGCATGGCTCACCCTTTGATGGATCACTGTATCTAACCTGAATTCTGTTGTTCTTCTGTGAAGAGAATCTTTACTGGTAGCTTTTGGGATGTGTATAGTATTTTGCCTATTCAAGAAGCTAGAGTTGAGTGATGGACCATTGGTCAGTTTCGTGAATCTTTGGGGTATCTTTTTAAAGATTTATTTATTATGTATGCAGTGTTCTGCCTGCATGGCAGAAGAAGGCACCAGATTGAATTATAGATGGTTGTGAGCCACCATGTAGCTGTTGGAAATTGAGTTCAGGACCTCTGGAGGAGCAGCCAGTGCTCTTAACCTCTGAGCCATCTTTCCAGCCCCGTTTTTTATAAAAATAGGATTTTTGTAAATAATATTTATGGCATTTGATTATGAATGTCCCAAAAAAGAATTAATTGCCTTTGTACAGTTAAATACCATGAAGCAGACCCTCTAAGACAAAGAACCATGACATGAAGCAGACCCCTAAGACAGAGAGCAATGCCATGGATAGACAGAGAGCAATGCCATGGATAGACCCTCTGAGACAGACAGCAATGCCATGGATAGACCCGCTGAGACAGACAGCAATGCCATGGATAGACTGTCTAAAATGGAGAACAAGGTGAAGGTGTCTGCTTTTGTCATCTCATTAGTCTTGTAACTCTCAGGGGTCAGAGTCCCAGCTAGTGCTATAAGGCAAGGAAAGTGGGCAGCAGCATGTGAAGTGCAGAGAAACATATGCAGAGAACTTAATTCTCTGCATAGAAAATGCCAAAGTGCCTTTTTAAAATGACTGGAACTAATGAATTCAAGATCACAATATACCACACACACACACACCACTTCTCTATACTCACAATGAACATGCAGAAATTAAAATTAAAAGGACAAAAATGAACTTCAACTTAAACCTTATCCAATAATTATCTCAAAAAGAGCCATGGCATGGACATAAACAAAACTCTAAAAATGTTTAGGGAAAAAAAACATGGGAAAAATGTTTAAGTATTTAAGGCTAGACAGACTTGGCACCCAAAGCATGGCAAGAGGATAGAGGGAGAGAGAGAAAGAGAGAGAGAGAGAGAGAGAGAGAGAGAGAGAGAGAGAGAGAGAGAGAGAGAGAGAGAGATTTTGGAAATTTGTGCTCTGTGAAAAGTTAACTGGCAATGGACTGGACGTCCCCCCTGCCCCAAATTCCTATGCTAAAATGCTAAAAATCCTGACCCTACTATGACATTATTAGAATATCATGACTCCAGACAAAATTATGTCATTGAGGTGGAGTTCTCCATGGGTTCAAGTCCTTAGAGAACCCAGAGAACTTGCTGCCCTGTTCCCATGAGGCGAAGCCACAGCCAGAGATGCAATGCCTTGCTCTATACCCTTAGCCTCCAAAGGTAGGAAACAAATGTCTTGTTTCTGTAGTCACACATCTGGTGACATTTTTGTTATTGCACCCTAAACCCAGGCACCATGGAAAGTTCTTGGAAAGGCATGCTGCAGTTTGAGAAAATAATCTGCAACTCATGTGCCTGTGAAAGAACTGATATAAAGAACTTTTAAAAGCCAGGAGTGAAAGGGCAAACAATCCAATGGGAAAATGAGCAAAACCTGAAAGACATTTTACTAAAGAGGAACCAGATGGCAAATAACAAGTGAGAAGAAGTCGTTCAACATCTTTACACATCAGGAAAACTGGAAATAGAGCTGGTAATGTAAATCCACACAGACCTATCAGAACGGCTGAGCTAGAAGCCACACAAAATGTTTGCAGTACTGCAGAGAACCTGGATCGCTCATGCATTATTGGCGTGAATGTAAAATGGTTCACTGTTCTTTGCAAAACTAACTATACAATAACTATACCTAGCAATTGTTGTCTTGGACAATTACTACAGAGAAATAAATTTAGACTTCTATTCACATAAACACCTGCAGAAAATGTGCATGCTTTATTTGTATAGTTCCAAGTTGCAGATTACCCAGGTTAAACCAATTGTGGTACATCCATATAGTGGAATACTACTCACCAATAAAAAGGAATGGACTGTTAATGCATACAGCAGCCTTGGTGGATCGTAAGACAATTGTGCGGAATGAAGAAGAAAGGAGAAACAATTGCAAATGGTCACATGCTCTGTGATTCTGTTCATGTAACATTCTTGAAACGAGTACTGAGGAGCAAGCTAGTGGTTCACAGAAGGTATTTGGAGTGAGAAGCAGGAAGTTTCTTTTTAAGAGGCAACATGGGAGAGCCACAGTGTTGGGGTGTTCCATGTCTTGACTGGGCTGTCAGTATCCTGGCTGGGATAGTGAGCCAAGCTGTGGTTTTACAAGATGCTACCACTGGGTACACATGATAACTTGGCATTATTTCTGACAATTACATGGGAATCTACAATTCCCTAAATACAAAAAAAGTCATTTAAAAACCTTACATTTTATTAAACACTCATTGTTGAGCTTCACTTTGTGATTGATAAAAATTACTCACCTTCTGACATGAACATCCCAATATTTTCTCAGCTGTTTTACAGACTACCTAAGAATTACCAAAATTCTGAAAGACATATTTTAGTATTAAGAACAGTTTTAGCAGCGTAGTAAAAACACAAACAAATGTGTGTATTTTAAAGGCTAATTTTGAGTGTGAATAAAACACAGCCACATACAAAACAAGCATTCTGCTCATGTGGCGCTGCCCCGGGCTTACTGCATGCCCTGGATTCTGCATCTGGGTGACCAGGAAGAACTGACCCTTTTCCTTCCTTTTTTCTTTCAGGATCTCCTCTTCAGCGTGTGTGCCCTCAATGTCCTCTCCACCATCGTGTGCGCATTGGCCACAGCCATGTGCTGCATGCAGATGGTCTCTGCTGATGTCCTGCAGATGGTGAGTGACCCCGCTCCTGCCCAGGCCGTCTCAGAGTGGCCAGCCCAGCACCCCCCCAACCAGCCCGAGTCCAGTGTGTATGTGTTTTCTGCTTCTGATTAGAGAACCATGGGTTCTATCAGTCCAAACTGCTCAGAGACCCTTGGAGTCACCTTGTGATGCACCCTGAAGAGGGTGATCTGCATCTTTGTCGCCATGGCCTTACTTTGGCCTTACTTCAGACATCAGCAGAGTTCCATGTTTATGATAGAGTCCCCCCACCCCGAGCACCTGGAATGTGTCCCTGAGTAAGTTAAAATCCTGCCGTGCTGGACACCCTCTGGGACCTTCAGAACAAGGCCTGTCCTTATTCTTCAGAATTCTCTGTAATAAAAGAAGTTTGGAGTTGTTAGAAGACGATTTCTCAGATTGAAAAACTGCTGTTCTTTGCTTTTGAAATTTGCTAATTAACCCTGAGGTCATGGTCCAGTGGCCCTCATCTGGTGTCATGGTCAGAGTCTTTTAAAAAACAAACCGTCTGCTCCCATGGGAGTGGTAAGGCCAAAGCAGGGGTCGTGTTCTTATTAATAAACATCTCTAAACACACACTTCATAAGTCATGATGGCTCTTTGTTGTCTCAGCATGAATGGACCACAACCTAGAGTTCAATACATTATTTTGAAACTCATAATAAAAAGAAATTGGTATTGGTTTTTGGTGCTAAGGGTAGGAGTCACTCTTGTGCCCAGTCTCTCTTCCTCCCTCCCATTTGCGCTCTCTCTCTCTCTCTCTCTCTCTCTCTCTCTCTCTCTCTCTGCCTTTGCTTCTCTTACTGTAACAGAATAGCCAAGATGAAGTAATTTACAAAGAAAGTAGGTTTACTTAGCATCCAGTTCTGGAAGCTGAAGACCCCAAGACTGCACAACTGTATGCGGTTGGCTTCTGGTGTAAACTCATGGCAAATGGCAGAAGGGAAGTGGGTGCATGTGGAAGACAGAACAAGGACAAGGGCTAACCTATTTTTTTTGTTGTTGCTTTTTAACAGCCCCATCCCCCAGTGGTATCTAACCCTGCTTATTAGAGTAAATCACTACCTCTAGATAGCATTAATCCATTCAGGTGGGGTTGAGGCCTCTTACCCAAGCACTTCCCACTAGACCCACCTCCCAGCACCACAGTTTTTGGCTGGGACAAGCCACACAAGCTCTCTTTGTCTTTCAACCTGATCCACAAGACCGCTGTGCCCTCTACCCAATGTTTTAAGCATTTCACTAAAGAAAAGACAAGTTATCCCTATAGTGGGCTTTTCTTTTAAATCTTCCTCCTCACCTGCCCTTTAGCAGTGCATCCGTTAATCAAGAGATAAGGCCAGAGAGCATCATTACCAATATGTTAAAACCCCGTTGGTCCTAATTGTATGTGGCGTGCAGCCTGGTGCTCACACCACACATCCACGCAGCTGTCATAGCGAGCTGACCTTTCTGAGAGGACGTGGTGTTCCGAAAGGTGTCTAATTAAGCAGTTATTCAGCACGATGAACTTTTGGCCTCATTCATGGAGGCCTTGTGTTGGCAATTTTCTCCAGCATGCTGTATAAAGGAAAGGTTAAATATAAATACCAGAAGGCTCTACCCACCTCGGTGGATATTGCTATTGATCTGTAAATATCACACCAATTCACCCAAACTAACAGAACTAAAGGCAGTAGATGATGGTAGTTTGTATTCCCCCACTTTTAAACACTAAAATGAAAACTGCCATCTAAATAAGAATAAGGTATAGTCTAGCTGTGTAAGCATTTACAATTAAGCCAAAGTATACATTGCCCTTATTGGTGGCCATGTAAAGCAGAAGTAGGCCTGAGGTCATGTGTCAAGCATGTCTGCATCTGAGCCCCAGTGCTTCTGCCTGTATGGTGCCCCTGAGCACATCCCTGAACCTACTTGTTCAGTAGCTTCCTCACCCGTGAAAGGGGCCTCACAGGACAACCTGCTGACCTCCACCGATTGTTGGCAATGCCGGGATCCTTGTGCATACTAGGAAACAGCTCTACCCCTTTGCGATGCCCCCAGCTTTGTCTTCATTTTTCAATATGGTAGGAGTTCCAGTCAGTTACTGGACATCACAGCTGTGGCATCACTGTGATGACATCATAGTGATGACATCATCACAGCGCTGACTGCAAGTGTAGTCCTGCTTTACTGTACTTTACTAACTGTGGTGTGCTGTGAGCAAGCAAATTATTACAGAAACACGAAGGCTGCCTTAGTTTTCTGTCATAAGGAAATACCCTAGGGTAAACTCCTATAAAGAGGTTATTTAATCATGGTTTAGAAGGTCAAAGGGGCAAAACAGCATGGTGCCTGCACTCATTAAGACCCCTCCTCCCCCTTGTCACAGTATGGTGGATGGCATCTCGATGGGCAAAGATAGATGGATGGGATAAGGTTTATACTGCATAACAAGCTCTCTGAACAAAAGCCCAACATTACTTCCTTCCAAAGGCCTGTGTCCAGTCACCTAACTTCACCCCCACCCTTCCCAGGAGACCTCACCTGTGAAAGGTTCCATGCCACCCCTCAGAAGCACCATGCCTAGGACCAAGCCTCCAACACAGGGACAGTGAAGGACTGAACACATCTAAGTCACAACAAGCTGCCATCAGAAACCTCCTGGCTTAGAAATAGGAGTAACTGAGCTTCCTGCTGGTGAGGCACAGGCAGCAGCATTCTGGTCTCCTGGTCAAACTGAGCTGTGTATGCCCCAGCAGCACGGTGGGGCGACGGGGCAGAAGGAAGAGCTGCTTATAGCCACGGCGCCTGTGGGAGCAGCTCATGAGCCTGTGGGCCCCCACCATCCGCTAGTCTTCCTTCTTTCACTAAGCGCTATAAGTATTTGAGTGCTTCCATCCTGCTGAGAGGATGGATCGTATAATAAATAGAAGTGGTTTTTTTTTAGACACAGGATGGCCATATGGAGTGTGGCTGCACCCTAGAGGAAGTAGGCTGACCCAGCAGGTTTGTGGACACATCCAAAAAAATGGAACCAGGATGTTTAAGGAGGTGCCTTGAAATCTCTTTTCAGACTTTGTACTTCATTTCACTCAGTCGTTTAATTAAAGGAATAATATGTGATCACTGGACGAAGCTAAATTTCATAGTGGTACATAAAGCAACCTGCATGGATGAGACAAACGCGAAAGCTTCACAGTGATCCTTCCATGTACCCATTATATCTAGGAGCTCATACAAATGCATATAAGTAAGTGCCTTTCCTCCCTGCCCCGCCTCCAGCCTAGTGGTTGTGAGGTGGTGTTCCATTGTAGTTTAGATTTGCCCTTTTCCAGTGATTAATGATGGTGGTTCTCTTCCTGTGTGTTTAATGGCTACTTATAGATCTTCTGTAGAGAAACAGACTGACTTTGCCCATTTTGAAAACTGGAATTGTCTCTTCTTGTTGAGTCATGGAGTTCTCTGTGTTCTCTGGATACAGGTCTCTCCCCAGATGTGCAGTGTGTATGTGTTTTCTCCTGTTCTGGTAGTCATCTTGACCCTTGGTGGTGTCTCCCAAACCACAACACTTGAGTTTCAATGATGGCCAATGTGTCTCTTTTTTCCATCCCTGCTTCTGCTTTTGGTATCCTGTCTCCCAAGGGAATAAAATTATTCCTCCTGAGAGTTTTGCAGTCTTCATTTGACGTTTGGGAACATCTTGAGTTGGTTGCAATGTATATTGTGGGGGAGGTCCAGTTTTGTGTGGTTCCTGGCACCATTTGTTGAAATGCAAATATTAAGGCACGGAGTTGGCTCCATGTCACTGGTGGTAAACAGTTGACCACAGATGCATGGGTTTATCTAGAGGCTCTCAGATCTATTTCATCAGCCTTAGTGTCTACCCTTACAGCAATCCCACAGAGCCTTGCTCACCCCCTTATAGTCCCTTTTAAAATGGGAGTGAGAATCCTCCAGTTTCCTTTATTCTCAAGCTGGTTGTGAAAAATTCCATACCCTTGTAGTTCCCTGTGAATTTCAGAATCAGTTTGTCAGTTTCTGAAAAATAATCACACTGGATTCTATGAAATCTCTGCTGCAGTTCTGTGATGTGCCACTCGCCACAACCTCAGTGTTATCTTGTTTGGACATCTCAGTTCTGGCTGGATTTCCATTTGTTGAGCTCAGTTGTGGCTCATGTTACTTACCAGTCATTCTTCTGTTATTTTTATTTGAGATTCTCAAAGTGAAAAGTATTATTTAAGTGTGTGTCTGTGTCTATGTGACTGTATGAGTGTGTATATGTATATATCTGTGTGTGTGTCTGTGTGTATGCTTGCGCATGTGTGTGTGTGTCTGTGTGGTACTGGAGATTGAATCCCTGGTCTTGTACATGTTTAGCAAGTATCATACCAGCCACAGCTCCTCTAAGAAGCACTAATTCATGACAAGGTCACTACTGGTGAGCAGCCCCCACAAGTATGTGTGCGAACTCCTGTTGGCCCATACCTTATAACCAACACACAAGGCTGTTTTCAAAGAGCACTGTGGGGCACTCCTGATGCATGCACCCAGCTCCTGCTTCTGTGCTTACATACTTTCCTGAGTAACTCTCCACACAGGGATGGTGGGCTGAGAGGGTAAAGCCTATTCCTAGCACCATAGTCTGGATCATTGTCTTAGTTCTGGTTTCTACTGCTGTAACAAAACACCATGGCCAGAAAGCAAGCTGGAGAGGAAAGGGTTTGTTTGGCTTGCACTTCCACAATGTAGTCTGCCACTGAAGGAAGCCAGGACAGGAACCTGCAGGCAGGAGCTGATGCAGAGGCCATGGAGGGGTGCTGCTCCCCATGCCTTTGCTAGGCCTGCTTTCTTACAGGAAACAGGACCACCATCCCAGGGATGACACCACCCACAATGGGCTGGGCCTTCCCACATCAATCACTAATTAAGAAAATGCCTTACAGGCTTGCTTGCAGCCCAAAGTTATGGAGGCATTTTCTCAATTGAGGAGCCCTCCTCTCAGATGACTTTAGCTCGTGTCAAGGCGACATAAAGCTATCCAGCACAACCCTATCTTGGTTCTCTTACCTGACATCAAAGGAGAGCATCCTTCTGTACTGCCTCCGGGGAAGCCATGCAGGGAAGGCAGCCATGAACCATCCATGGGCACTCATTCTGCCCTAGTGCCATGATCACTTTACTCTGGAGTGTTAGCAGATGAAACCCTAGCCATTTCTGCTGTGGCTCATATGTAACTGTCACATTAACTTTTCAGAAGAGTCCCGACTTTGTATCATGGACTGACACATTTCACCCATTTGCTCTGTGGCCTCCTTGGTTGATTGTAGGAGTTACCAGGCAGATCTGTTGTTGGCTCATGGAGACAGGCAACTCAAGGTCATGACCACAGGGCTCAGCAGTACTATAAGGGCTTTAGGATTCTAAGTACCCACATCTTATAATTCGAATGCATCTATATTGGGGATAATTAGCTGCAGTTGGAACTAACATCATGAATGCATGAGATGGCAAGTGTTACTCCTATTGTCGGAACTGCTAAAGCCCAGCGCTTCTAACATGTGCAGAAATAGTAACTGCATGGTGATCCAGGTCGGCTTATTGACACAGCACAGTGGAGAAGGTGCTTTGCCTCCTAAGTGCCTCTCGTGTCGTTTCTAGTTTTGTTTTTAAATGTAATCTCATTTTCCTACTTTCTGCTGCATCATTCTCCTCCCCATTTCCCTCGCTGCCACCTTAGCCTCGGAAGCATCCACAGCTGTTACACGGTCATCCCATCAAAGTGCCCGATCTTCTCACGTCTGCTCACATGTTTCACTAAGCAGAGGCACTTGAAAAGTACAGATGGGTGTGCACAGGCCTGATAACGGTGAGCGTGCAGCTGGAAGATGTGCCGGATACTCAAAGTCGTGACTCGCCCCAGGAGTTTATCAGTCACCCACAGAGCCAGAATGCCGAGAGGAAGCTGGGGACAGGGAAGGCAGTGAGCCAGGCATCAGGCAAATCTTGCTGAGGCACCCAGACCCTTGCTGCTCAAGCCTGCCCTTCATCCTGTTCCCCCGCAGAAGATCGGGCACGGAGACAAGGGAGATAATGACCATGATAGAGGCCTTCATTTGAGCCCTCTGACACTGCTGCGTGGATCTGTGACACGGGATGGCATTTCATGTTGCAATCCTGGTGGCACCAGGGGAAGGGAAGCTGAGAGTAATAGATCAGTAAGGTGCAAAGTCACGTGGGCCTCAGTGGTTGCTCAGTGTCTGGCGACCAGACTCTGACTGATAGTCTGAGGTGCATTAGCCTCTTTGTGGTCTCTTCCAGATTGCAGAAGCTAGACTGTAAGAGCTGAGCCAGATTTTAGGGGCTCCATGTTGTGCACCTTGGGAAGCTACCCAGGGTCAAGTAATTGCAACTCTCGGTGCCCCTTGCTTTCAGGTGTTCCTGGAAGAAGCCCCACTCCCATAACAGACAGGGCATAAAGTCGCAGGTGCACACTGCTAGTGTGTATGTGATGAACCCTGGCGGGGAGGGAGAATGTGTAAGCAGCTCGGCCAGTTCACACACAGCTGTGCTAGTGACTCCGTGTGATTTAGACCATCCAGGGAAGACGGAACCACACAGGAGTTTCTACCGTCTCCAGGAGATGTAGAGTTGTGCTTCATACCTGACCATGAAGGTGTAGACATGAGGCCCCAGAGCATGAATCCTGAGTGCAGAGATCACAGGCTGGCAGACGGGCCTTCCAGTCACGGACATTCTGCCTAGTCCTGAAGGAGCTGGCAGGTTGCCAGCTGGGAAGGGGCTAAGTTGCCAGGAAGAGGAAACAAAGCACTATGGTGTGGAGGGTGGCTGAGCAGACCTTGTTCAGAGCAGGGGGTGGTTGGCACTGGTTGGAAGGCAGCTGGAAACTGGATGGGATTCAGTGCACAGAGGTCTTGATGGTAAGAGATTTTCCAGCAGCATGAGCTCATCTGGGCTGCTCTAAAAATAGCTCCTGCAGAAGATGGAGCCCACATGCCAGGAGCAGAGGCCGGGCAGCTTGCTCCTTCAGTGCTATGTTGGCTGCTTCTGCAGGGGCAGGAGAGCAAGGACACTGCAGCAAAGAGGTGTCCATCCATCCATCCATCCATCCATCCATCCATCCATCCACTCTGTTGATGTTGGCTGAGCATGTGCTGTGCCCCATTCAGGAAAGAACAGGGGGACAAAACACAGGCAGCCTGACAGTGCATTTATTACTTTTCTGTTGCTGGGATTAGAACCCCATGACCAAAGCGACTACTGAAAGAAAGCAACAGTCCCCAGCAAAGACAAAGTCAGGCTCAGAGAGGAGGCACTGTCCTTTAACTTGCATCAGGCCGCTGGTGTTGAATGCTTTTGCAGTTCATGAGTTTTTGCTTGAGTATACAATTGGTTCTTCTCATTTCTGATAGAGACTAATTCAAAATAGTTCCTTACTGGACCCCGAGAACATCTGCCCTCCCCTCACAGCCTAGCTATTGAGCAGCAAGCACAAGGATTAACAGTTTCTGAAGCAGAGAATGACAGCATACATCCAACCAGCTCACAGCCATCAATTCCCCCTCTCAATTAAGGAAACAGCAACGAGTCAGCCTAACTGGAAGGGCAGGGAATGGGCTATGTGTTCGGAAGGCTGGTGGTAGCCATTTCTGAGTCCATGCGTCCCTCATTCTGATGTAGCCATCAGCCCAGAGCACACTGATTTCACTGCATTTGACCATATTCTGAACCTTGGACTCAGGCCTGCAAGTGCAGAAATTCTCCAACTGCCTGGCCCCCTGTCTGGACGAGCCCACCCTATCCCTGCCACTACTAGGTGATTCCCTGCCACCCAGCTCCAACATCCTCACTGGCTCCTGCAAATCCCCAGAATTAAGAATTGACCGGACCCTCATTTTCTTCTTCTAAAACATATCACTCACTAGCCACCTGCTTTAGAGCCTGGAGGTACTGCCCCACCAGTCCTCAAGGCCCAGTTAGATCTCACCTGCTTCATGAACGCTTTGTAGATGCCCTGTCCCACACTGATTGGAGGGCTACAGTTGCTAATGAAGCCACTGTGCTTAACTGTGTACTTGTGATTCTTGGTGTTTGTCTCTTTTCTCTTACTTCACTGACGTGCTATGGAAAAGGCTGCGGAGCCCATGCAGTGTGCGTCATTTTATACCTATAGATGAATCAGTGTCTCAGGCATTTCCGCAGAACACGTGACCTCTGGTGGGAGTGCCCTGAGGATGGAGAGGAAAACAAGTTTTGATTAATATTTTAGAAACAGAAATGCAGGCAGAGAGCATTTGTTTTATTAAAATATGTTTCCCTTGATATTTTTAAGTAGCACCCAGTGTTCATAGTTGTCCCCGCAGGATATTCTGGAGCTCATGGTGGGCTTTCTTCACCTTTGGGGGCAATGTGTGGATCCCTAGATATTAGTGTTCATAGGGCCCACAGTGAACTATAAGGAAGTGCGTGAGACAGGCTGGGCTCACAGTGCAGGCCTGAAGCACTTTGCAGGACTTGGAGAAGGGACTTAGGTATAGGGTGTGTACCGAGTATGCACGGTGATAGGGACTTGCTGGTGCTGTGTGGAAGCATGGGTGGCAAGTGTCCTTTTGACTGCAGTGTTGAGGCGTTAGAGTCCTAGGAGTGAAGGTTCACAGTAAGAATCTGCATTAAAGACTTCCCAGCTCTTTAACACACACACACACACACACACACACACAATCAGAGGCATCCTGCATAGTAGTATAGGAAGTGGATCAGAGCAAGGTCAGAGCCAGCCTTTGTACAGAGTGTGTTTAGCAGTCATGGCTTAGCAGCTTAAACCGTAATATGTAATGTGTTTGCAATTAGCTCCGTTAGCCGCCAGCCACACAAGCTCTGCGGTAACGCTGCTTCTCTGTGCTTTCCAGTTCTTCCCACAGAGGTCCCACTCTGCCAGTGCTGCCTGCGTGACTCCACATGGCACCGTTCTCCACCAGACCCTGGACTTTGATGAGTTCATTGCCCCCCTCCCGCCTCCACCCTACTACCCTCCAGAATATACCTGCACGCCCACAGCGGAGGCCCACAGGTCAGTCTTCCTCTCAGTGTCCTGTGTCCCGTGATGCGTGAGAAGCCACAGACAGGAAGCGTCTTTGGGAGGAGGAAGTGGTGATGGCAGGGGAGAAAGAGGTGTGGAGGGGAACCGAATAAAAGCCGGTACAGAGGCATGCGCCTTACAAGGATAGGCAATGAAGAAAGGCCATGTGACCTGGAAATACAGTATTTCTTTTCTTATTTTTCTTCTTTGGGTTTTTGGTGTTGGCGACGGGTTAACCGTATTCCATTTGTATTTTGTTGTTGTTGACAGCCTCACTGTACAGCCAGGGTGGCTTTGAACTCTCTAGGTAGCCCCAGGTGACCTCATACTCACCATGCTCCTGTCTCGTTGTCCCAAGTGCTAGAATTACAGGCAAGCACCACAAGGCCTGACTTGCATAGATTTCTGTTCGTGTCTTTGCAGTGTCACTTGAAATGACGCCATAGGCCAATAATGAACTCTGTTGTATTCTTATGCGTGCAGAGTTTCTCCTGAGTGACAGTCTTCACAGAGCGTGGAACATTAATTAGAAATTTCATCAGCTTTATCATTGTCTTATTATAGTAGACAGAGCTGAAATGGCCAATGAAATACAGGCATCTTTCAGAAGAAAGACCAAAACCTGCCCCGTGACGCAGGCTTTTATCTTCAACATGACAAGAATGAGATAGTCAGCACTTGAAGAGAAATACCAGACTCTGGGCTCCATCCTCACGATGACCATGTGATGGGCTGTCCTGTTTTCTAGGGGCCTCCACCTGGACTTCGCTTCCTCCCCATTCAGCACTATATACGATGTTGCCATCAACAGCCCTGGCATGCTGTATCCTGCTGAGCTGCCCCCACCATATGAGGCGGTGGTGGGTCAGACTCCCGCCAGCCAGGTGAGGCCTGGGCCCTGACAAGATCAGCTCCTCTGCGCCCCACACTTCCTGGCCTGTCCTCAGAAAGCTCCCTGACAGTGCTCACAGTGTCTCTGACACCAGCGACTGCCCTGTGATGAAGCCTCTCCATGTACCTTGCAATGTGTAAGCCTTGCATAAACTGCAGGATGCCGAGTCCAGCCCAAGCCTGGGCGCATCAATATGTGAGCTCGCCCTTTTGGTTACTCAGCTTAATTCCTACAGCCAGACACACAGCCCAGCTCAGATTTGTCTGTGTTCCATGCTGCCTAGTGTGTCTGGAGAGAATGTAGAAGGAACTAGGGCAGCTTCTAACTCGTGACCAGAGCAGGGGGAGCTGGACTTGGGGACTGAGGACTCAGGGGACCAAGACATGTATTGGTCATTGCTGCAGACATGGCCGGATGGATCTATAAGAGGTCAGGCAGCCCCAGGCCAAGAATGTGCCTCTACTGTCGGCTGTGAGGCCTTCTCTGAGCTGTGTGTGCCAGCTCCTATTGCTGCATCGTTCCCAACCATGAGCAGGCATTTTGAGTATGTCTGTAAAGCCTTGGTTTCCTCACTGACAAATGATGAGAAAAAAAAATCACGTTAGTATCAAGCTCATTGGATGAAAGGGAATGGTGCTGATTCAGTCAAAGACTGGGAATGTGGTAAATCCTGGAGTCAGGGGGAGTCTCTGGGCATATTTTGATACCACTTTTTTTTTATCTTAACTGTTATTATTGTTGTCCTTGTTGAGTGTGAAATCTGTAGTCAGGCAGAGAGGTGAGGTCATGGGCCAGGGAGGCCTTAAGTGGAGGCTGTAGGGATTGAGGCAAAGATGGGGATGTGGTAGTCGGGTAGCACAAGTGACTAAAAACCATCCCAAGCACAAGTCATGGAGCTGGATAATACCACAGTGTGGAGACTCTCTAGGGCGCTTGAGGTATGTCTACACTCTGCTCCCTTTTTCCCTACTGACTGACCCCTGGATGATAGCCCTGGTGCAGGGCTCAGCCTTTTTGACATCACCTCAAGCTCTGACCCTGCACCTTAGACATCAGAATGACACGCAGGGGTGGAGGAAAATCAGTGTTACTGGTGTTTACCTCAGCCACTGACAGGATGTGGGTCCCATGAAGAAGCTCCGTTTATGGAGTGCTGTCTGCCCGCTGCAGCAGCTCAGCCTCAAGGATAATCAGAGCCACAAAGGTGGGTCACTTTCTGCAGGCTGAGTCAGGGGACAGGCAAAGACAGCAGGGTGCATGCATGCAGTGATCAGAGGGACGCATGGGCAATGTTCGGGCTGTTGGCTTCAAAGGAAAAAGATACATTTAGCACAGGGAATCTCCCTTCATATTGGGTCAGCCTGGTGAATCCTGCCTGCCCTGACACAACCAGAGGGTCCTTGAGTAATGCCTCTGTGCCCACTCCAGTCCTAAAATGCCCTGAGTGGCTCACTGGCTGCAGATGGCAGCTCCAGACTCCGGATTTTGGCCTCTTTTGTGTGCATGGTAAAAGTCACTGTGTAGGAAATGCCTGGGAGGAAGGCTGCTTAGAGACTCAGTAAAGGAGAGATCCTGTAATCTCTCAGCTTAGACAGCCGTTTGCCTAGACTTTCCAAGCTGAGCGGGAGCCTGCAATTTAGCAATGAGGGTTATCTTTCCGTTTACAATAAAAATAGTGAAGATATCGATTGTGATGACAGACTTTAGCTCTCAGAGGTGCCTAGCTTGTATTCGGGTATCCAGGGAAGATCTGAGAACTCAGATTTAGTGACGTGAGGGAGTGTGGCACGGGTTGTAGATTCCAGCAGGTATCCCCCAGTCCCACAAAACCTTGTCAATCAAATCCCAATCCTGGGTCCATTCCCAGGAGTTATTGGAACTGGGGTAGATTATTGTGTCAAGGTTTGTGGTGAAGACAATAACATGATGGATCTTAGAGGCAAATGTGGTACCAGGCCTAGTTCGGGGAGAACATCACCAAACCCACATGGCAGGACCCAGAGGAGAGTACACTGGGACCAGAGCAAGATCCTCCATTGGTGATAGACACCAGGAAGTCAAGAGGTGATGACGGGGTGCAGATGGGCACCTCCATCCTAGGAAACAGGAGCCTCAAAGCCATGTCTGCAGTAGTGTGTAATTTCATTGCTGCCTCGGGTGGGAAGCTCTGCCATTTGCCACTCTTCAGCATGCCTGCTTGCTGCTTTTATAGAATTACAGTTTCATGCTAGGGAACCACTTCTTTGCTTCCCTCTGGGAGTTAGTACTAGTGTTTTTAGAAGAGGAGGCTGGGTGGATGGATCATGACCCCGTGGGCCCCTCCTTGTGGACAGTGTCAGGGCTGGAAGACCCTTTTTCCAGGAGCCCCATGCTGTCCTCGCAAGGCCCAAGTGTAGGTGCGGGCAGTAGCTACAGACTTTGAGTTGATGTTTAGTGCCCCCACCCCACACTGCACACAAGAAGGATATTGATTCATGTTTCATCACCAATTTTCTCTTCCCCTGAAGAATGCAATATATTTCAGGCTAATATATGGTTCTGAGATCAATATGACACTGTTCTCCAAAGGCACTGGAAAACGCTGCCTTCCATGATTTCTCTCAGAGAACTTGGGTAAGGAAGGCTGAAGGTCAAAGCTATGAAGCCTGCCACCTGCAGGTACTGGTGCAAACTCAATTTGCTATGGAGCAAGCCAGGTATGTGTGTAACATGTCCTGTGGCCCCTCTCCAGACCACCTGTATAGCAGGTTCACATCTGTTGATTAAGGAGCTGCAGCTCCCAGGCCAATTTTCTTTGATGCTCAGGTGTCAGGGCACTTTTCAATTCCACAGACAACTCTGTGAGTCCAGAAGTGAGTGAAACCTATTACCAACCACAGAGGGAAGGCTGCGTCAGCCACCTGCCCCCTCCTCCAGGGTGGTCCATCTCCCTTGACCTGATATCAAGGAGCTGCCCCTTCACAGTGTGAGCGGCTTCCCTGGATGAGGGGGTGGTTAATTGCTTGCCCCTGCACGAAAGAGGGTGTATAAATTGCCTATCAGCCCTGGTTAGAGTAGAGCAAACTAGATAGAGGGACAGGGCTGACGTGACAACATACAGACAGCAGGGGAGTAAGAGATGGCAGCCATTGTGAAGATTTTTTCTTTGACACAGGGTCAGTCTATGTTGTCCAGACTGGCCCTGAACTCCTAGCCTCAATGGAGCTTTCCTCTCCAGCCTCCAGAATAACTGAGATGCCAGTGTGCACCGGAGAGGCTGTTTTCAGTCGTCTGACTGAGGATGCCCATTCAGGCCTATTCCCTTCCTTGGTCAGCACACACTCCCTTCTGGCCTAGGTATGGATGCCATTCTTTCCCACAACTCCAGGCTCTGCTCCACAGCAATGTCACAGAGGTGAACCTCTAGCAGTGGCCGCAAAGTTACTGGGAATTCCTCACTTGCCATTCCTGACTAGACACAGACTCACCTTCCAGGGATCTTAGCTGTGGGGTATAAAAACACGAGTCTGCTGCTTCCTGGCATTGACAATCCTTGTGATGATGGGACAGAGACAGTTCACCTTCCCTGGGACTTTAGGGAAGAATTGTACCTGGCCATCTGGGTATGGCCTTGGCATGTGGGAAACAAGGAAGATGGTCCCAGTGGAGTGCAGCCTGCAGAGGTGGGCGGGATGGGGGGAGTGCAGCCTGCAGAGGTGGG